>JAMYXO010007336.1:0-12251 GCA_033310375.1 Conus canariensis
ATTTAATTTACCCCATTGTTTTTGTTATCATACTATCCGTAAAAATTTTGATCATACAATAAAACTTATAAGGTCAAAATTTTGCCCGTTTAATCCAACTCAGTTTTGTAAATTGTTTCTATTAAACTAACATTATTTTTTTGCTTTTGTTACCCTAAAATTTTCACCACGGACAACCCAACATAACTTTAAGATTGGTCAACGTCAAATTTTTTGCCACTAATAAGAATTCCTCCTAAGGTTGTCACGAAAACCCCCACAGCCCTTTCCCTCCCACATCTTTAAGACAAAATTCAAATATCTTTTTAAAAAGTTCTCCTAATAACGGCGGGGGAAGAACTGAAATTTTTGTAAAGCTTTTTTTAAAACCGATTCTCTTTCTGGGGGAGATGTACTTTTTTTGCCCCCAAACGGCTTTTATTTCGATCTCTTTCCGACGTTTCCCGGGCTAAATTTAATGAAAAGGGGCCAAAGGTTCAATGTTTTTCGAAACTTTTTCGGCAAAAAATTAAGGGGTTTTAAGAATCAATTTTATTCCCATTCTAAATAGGGTTCAAGTGCCATTTGTTGCAGTTTTTCGAACTTTTTAAAATATCATACTGACCCGCATTTTTGCTTCTACATTGCGTATTTTCTATTTTGGGAAACCTTTTTTTCGTAAACCTCTTTGGGGTTTATAATAACCATTTTTAGTTTTTCCAAACCAATAAAGCCGTCCACCGTTTTTTCAAATCCTCAAGGGTCTGCAAGTCTTTTAAATTCTAAAGTTTTCACACCCCCCACGCTAATTACCCCCGAATCTCTGGCCATGACTTTTTTTAAAAACAACTTTTTATTTTATTTCTAAAACAATGTGCAGGTATCACATTTCCCCCTTTTCCTTTTTGGTCTTTGTTTTTTTATAAAAACATCCGACCCTCCCACAACAAATCTTTAAACTGAAAATTTGGGGAAAATCGTATAATTTTATAATCGCAATAGCAGCTTTCCCTGTGGAAAAAACTCTTAAAACATTGAGGGGCCCTTTCCCTCATATAATTTTCATCAGTGCTCAGCCGTCCAAAGGAACATAGAGTAATGAATGTAATGCAAGATCGAGCGGGGAAATTTTCCCCCATAAGTTTTCGTCTGGTGCAACCAAAAATTTGTAGGCTTGATTGGTTTTTAAAACCAACATTTTGCTACCCTTTTAAACCAAAAAAGTTGGACATTTTTTTTCAGGTTTGAATGTCCAATATTTTTAAAATTTTTATTTTTAATTGAGGGGTAAATTTCGAAGTTACTATTGCTTCTTTTTCGACAAACCCCGTAAAACCTCAGTATGGAAGGTAATTACGCCCTCTTCTGCAATTTTGAATTAAATTTTTTCTTTTTGGGATTCATTTTATTTAAAACCATACACTTTGTAAAAAATTTTCAGGGAGTGCAACCCTTCGGTTCCGCATTCATTATCAATAGCAATCAAAAAACGAAGACGTCTTGAGTTTTTTATTTTTACAAACATTTTTAAAACAATTTAAAAATGAGCATTCAAATATACAAAACAAAATACTTTTGGGCCGCACTACACCTAAAGATAAAACAACTGATACCTTTTGACTTTCTTACCATCTGACCCTTTTAAAGTAAAGGTTACTCCAAAAAACAATATCTTAACCCCCCTATTAAAAAAACTACATCCCAAAAGTGGGGTTTAGTTTCCGTGCTTTTATCAAAACCAGTTAAACGTGTGTTTTGCGCATAAAACGGGGGGGGAGGTCGTATCCGATCTTTTAAAATTCATCCGCCTTTGGTGAGGCATGTAAGTTTAAATTTCTTTCACCTTCAGACATTTTTCGAACGCAACGCCA
Organism: Conus canariensis; assembly: GCA_033310375.1. Lineage (NCBI taxonomy): Eukaryota > Metazoa > Mollusca > Gastropoda > Neogastropoda > Conidae > Conus > Conus canariensis. Next base: position 1,851 of record JAMYXO010007336.1, read on the forward strand.
TTACCAAATGACAAAACGTTTAATCCATTCACAACAGAATAATAACGGGCTTTTAAAGGATTTAACAATTTGATTTTGACCCAAAAGACAACTTTAGACAAAAGTGGGTCTTTAACATGGTTTAGCACCCTTTATTTTTGGGGCGTGCACAAAAAATATAACTATATGGATCCTCCTTTCCTCTTTTCTTTAGGCACAACTGTTCACCCGGTCCATAAGCAAGAGCATAAAACAGCATGGACAACTTTATTTTGGGAAACCAAAGGGTCTAACAAAAACGGGGAAAAACGAAAAAACCCTTATTCGTACTTATGTTTGGGTTTTTTCTGGTTCGCAAGCACAAACAATCAAACATAATTTATCCTTTAAAGGGTTTGACGCCCAAAAAACAATTTTACAAAATTTAAATTCATTTAATTTTTGCAATTGATTTGCCTTCAAGTATTTAAAAAGGACCAAAAAGTTTTTTCAATACCAAATTTGAAAGTAATTCGCCGTTGGGACGTTTTTTCAGCTCCTTCTGACCTCAGACCCAGATAGGAACAATAATAAACTATAATAATGAAACTTTTTGGTGTAAAAAGAGAAGGTCGGAAAAAAAAGACATAAAATTTTAACCAGCAATACAATAAAAAAAGAATCCCCCCCAATCCCCAACCCCCAAAACCCCCCCAATAAACCCCCCCCAAAAACCCCCCCCCCAACCAACCCCATGGTGAAAAAAGCGACCCCCATGAAAATAAAAAGACGCACTTGTTATTTGGAATTTAAAGCCCTAGGATTCTTTTTGGCTTTATCTTATAAAAGAAACCCCCTATTTAAAACAACTAATTTCCCTAAGTTTCGGCCCAAAAACCAACTACTTTTTCTTCGCAGACAAAACCAGCTAACGACCCCCATTATCCGCAAAAAAGTCTATGCCTTTCTGCTAATTTTTTTAGTAATTTGCAAGTGACGATTGTTTTTTTACCCAGATTTATCAGTGGGGAGAGGGGGTTCCGGTGGCACTGCCCCCCCCACCGCCCCGTAATCCCCAACACCATGTACTTTTGAAAATCCAAAGGGCTGTTAAACGCTCGCTAATTGAAAAACCTTCCCTAAACATGTTCTTTTTCGTTCTCAACGTTTTTTTCTCATATAAAATTCTTTGGATAGTTCTCTAATTTTCTGCTCACTTAGTTTTGTAATTTTTTCTCGTTATTAGACAACACTTCTAGTCTTGCGACTCTCTTGTTTTAAGATCTTTTAGTCTTTGTGTTATTTTCCTTTTTTTTAACATAATGGCCTAAGTTTGGTCAACCCCCAACATTTTTTTTTTTTTTCTTTTTTTATGCTCACTAGTTTACCCAGTTTTGCTAAATTGTTTTTTTAAAACCCTCGATCTTTTCAAACTTACAAGGGGCCCTTATTTCTCTCATAGGTAGGGCGGATGGCATAGTTTTTAAAAAATGTTTCTTTTGAAAAAATGGTTTCTATTTTTTGTCTCTGTTGGGGTTAAAAAACTTTAAGTTCCATGTTTTGTATTTGGTTTTTTTGTTGGGATTTGTGGGGTTTTTGAAGTTTTGCAACCCCCTCAGTCTAACTTCGCGGGTTTTCAAGCCAAGGGGGGGTTTTGATCGCTCACACGAGCTTTGTCTAATTGTAGTCTTTGCTAAAAAAATTTTATGGTCTTTTAGTTTTTTAACAACAAGTTGTCCTTGCTCGTTTTTTCACAAACAAATGTCATCTTTGTTTCAAAATCATTAGGGGCATAAAATCAGGAGGTTTTTGGGGCCAAACTTTGATAAAATATTTGACCTTTCTTTCTGTTAAATTCACGCCGCAATGATTTAATGGATTTCAAAGGCTCATTTCACTCCCGCGTCTCCCCAAACAAAAACATCATAATCTTCAACCTCCCGTTTTTAAAATAATTTTCTTTTTATTTTGTTTTTAAAAAAATGTCACAAGCATATGGGGTTTGATTCTTGACCCCAAGAAGACGAAAAGCCCTTTGGGGGGGAAGGAAAAAAAAACAGAATATTATTGTTCCCAAAAAACCATCAATATTGATTCAGAAAAAATTTTACGTTAAATTTTTCCAGACCTAGGGGCAAAAATGATTGTGCCGGATCTCACGGCTTACTTTCAAAAAAAAACTTTATTCAGCACAGCCAAAAAAGGCATTTTTTCAGAACTGGGGCGGGCAAACGTTTAAAAAAATTTTTATAAAACTTTAGGGGGAAAAATTTTTCTTCACAAGCAGAATATTCTAATCTTTTTTATCTATCTAACCAAATGAAAAAGGGGCCTCTTTCGTTTTTAAGGGAACGAAAATAAAAACCTAAAACACAAATAGACCCGAAACGCTAAAGCCGGGAAACAATTAAGCAAAGGCATTAAAAAACAGATTTCCCAAGGGAAAAAAATTTTTAAAAATCAAACTTCTAAAACACAACTCTAACCCAAAATCACATTTTCGACATCTCGTTAGAGTTTGACTTTTTTTACAACCCTAACTTTGCAAGGAGATTGACAACAAATCATCAAAATACATATATTACGAAAGAGTGATTCATCATACTAAATATCCAAAAAGCAGGCAGACACAATAGAACTTTTTTTTTAGTCCACAGCAAGATCCCTTAAAGGTATTTTATTGCGGGAAGTGAAGAACCATTCAAAAACAAAGTGAAAATTTTCAATCCTAAAAAAAACGAAAGTACAATTTAAATTGAGGAGTCCTAACCAAAGTCTAACGGACGGCTTAAACCTTTAAAAAACATTTTGATGAAATAAAAAATTGTTGGAGGGGGGAGGTTAAAATCCAAAAAAGGACCTTGGTCTAAAGATCTACACCTTCCGGTTAGACTTATAAATTTTAACAACGAAATACGTTTATGATTACCTAAGGTCAAAAAGAGATAATCTTTTCATGGGATGGGAGAACAGTTAAAGACGTAATAACTTTCAAATTGATAAAGAAAAAAAAGGAAAAACCGTTTTAATGTACATTTTTTTTAAATATATGATCGCAGCTGAATTTTCAAGATAACAATTAAAAATACCAATACTAAATTATTTTTATTTTTTAAAAAAAATTTCTTTTCGACTTATCCAAATGGCCAAAGGAAAACCTGTTTCGAGACTAAAAATTTTAATTAAAAAACTTAAAAACAAAAACAAAACCCAAAAAAGCAGGACCCTTTTAAAATCGTAAAACCAAAAAAGGATTCGTGTCTTTAAGCGTACAATGTTAAACTGGACACGTCACAGGGGCCCATCACAAACTTTTTGGGCCTTACACGGCGAGGTGCACCGGCAGCTTTTACCTCTAGGTGTTTTTCTTTAAATCTTGGCCTTGTTTTTGCTTTAAGGCTTACAAAAAAATAAAAGCAAACCCAAAACACACGCTATGTTAAAAAAAATACCAAAAACTTTTTTCCTTTCAAACTGTAATTGTAAGCACAGTTACTCAAACATCAGGGATGAAGAATTTAGTCGCCTACACTTTTTTGGGACACAAAAGAAAAAAATTTGACTTCAAAGAAAGGGAAAGGGAACTTTTTCCACCCCCAACACCGCCCAGATAAAAAAAATTTTTTAAAAAAATAAACAACAAAAACTCTTTCTAAAAGCTCACATTAAACAACCCAAAGGGCGAACTTTTTTTATGTCCAAGCAAAAAACCGGGGTGATATTATTCTGTTTAACTTTTTTTTTTTTGTTTAAATTTAAAATTTTGGTTAGAAAAAAACCAACAGGGATAAGTAAGAAGGTTAAAATTTTTTGGGCAATGCTCGGGGGAAACTTTGTCAAAAGCACAAAATGAATTGTTTTAGAATTATTAAATCCAAAAAAGCTAAGCAACGGTACATCTATTTCTCAATTCCAATTTTAAACTAACAATAAACCCTCCTTTTAAAAAAGGGGTAGTTGTTTTATTCGACTATAAAAACAAAAAACGAAAAATCTAAAGTCGGGGCCAACTAACAGCAGCTTCTTTCTTATAATACTTAACCCCCCGGTTTGGGGGCAGACAACTTCTTACACATTTTTAATGAACCTAAACAGCAAAAAAGAGGCTCTTTTTGGTCAAGGGGAATCTAACAAAATTTAAGCAGGCTAAGATGACCAATTTGTTCAAGTCTTAAATTCCACTGCTCCAAAATTAGTTGCAAAGAAACAGTTTTTGACATAAAAAATTCAACACAATTTTTAGGGGTCGTTTTTTGCAGGCTGGATCACTTCCAAAAAACAGAGAATATCTAACTATTGCATGCCAATGATTTTTAAATTAACGGCCTTGAATTTCCATGGCGAGACAAAATTACATTTTAAAAAAAAAACCCCAATAACTTTAACGATCACAGGTCTGAAGAAACCAACCTCTCCAAATTTGGTCAAAAAATCCCAAAAATAGGCGGGAAAACCCAAACCCGGGGTCTGTAATTACTCCCAAGCAAAGCTTAAAGGGGTTTCCTAACCAAACGCCAAAAAATTTCTATGCATACTACAAACAAAATAGCAAACAAGAATTTTGTAAAAAGTTTTTCAAAATTCCGTCCGTCAAGCGCAGCGAAAAATGTAAAACATTTTCCTCACCCGTTGCTGCAAAAACAGAAATAATTACGCCCGGAGAAGGGATAAAATAGTTTTAAAAATGGGAAAAGGTTTGCAAACAGCCAAATTGTTTTCGCAACTTCGAACACTCATTTTCCTTTGAAACCAACCCCACAAAACTTCCTAAAACATCTTAAGAGTAATCATCAATTTTTCCATTTGCCTTCATCAGTTTTTTGGGTGGGCCCTTCAAACAAATATACGAGGGCCAAAGCTGCAAAAAACTTCTTAAAACGCATAGCAATCGTAATGCCCTTTTTAAAATCTAATTTTCTGAAATCTTTAGCCTGAAGACCCAAAAACAATAACTGCCATCACTGTTGGTTTGGGTTTAGGCCTCTCCCCCAAAACCAACAAAGGACCAGACAAATTTGGGAAATTTAAAAACCACATAACAAATGCAATCTTCCTAAAGTTTGAACCAAAACATAAGCGCCCCAATTTTTTCACAAATTTCGAGGTTACACCTCCCTTATAAAGCAACATAAAACCGCGACTTCAGGGTGCCCCATGGCATCTCGAAAAACAGGGTTTCACTTTAAAAAAACTTTTCTACGAACCCAGCAAAACATGATGGTTCATTAAGTCACTGGGTATTCCTTAAAATCCTCCCCAAAAACAAAAAATTTTGACCCCACCTTGTTAAAAGGGGGTTTACCCTTAAAAGATAAGAACATTGGGAAAAGGTTTTACAAGAACACTTCCGCCTAAAGGCGTTTCTTTTCTAGCTCAGAGAAAGGAAAACATTTATTCTGATTACCCCAGCTCAAACGTGGCAGAAGTTAAGTGTAAAAATGGGGACACAGTTTCCTATTTAATCGAAACTTTTTTTGTTGGGGGGACGCCTTTAAAATTATGGAGACCTGCATGAAACTTTACCCGGATCCCCCATTATATTTCTGCCCCGGAATGACTGGGACGCTTCTTAAAATTTACGATACAATTGATTTATTTCTGAACCTCCAAGGTCAATATTTAAAACGTTTGCGGGGGGGAATCATATCTCGCACCATTACGAAAAGCAAAACAAAAAATACTTGGCGCTAATCCAAGGGGAAAGTCTAACATCTTGTTTTTAATCAAACAATCGTTGGATGGCAATGGCGCAAACATTTCCCATTACGCAATTTAAAAATGTACAAAAGGGGGTTAAAAAAAGACTTCAAAATTTAAAATGGCTCCCTCTCAGAAGCTGATCGTAAAAATCTCATTAGAATTGATTTTAAATACCTCATGAACTTCATGATTACCATATACTCCTTTTAGCGGCAAAATCTAAAGGGGCTGACAAACCCCTAAATTTTGGGCCTAATTTTTCGGGGACAAAAAAAAATTATGTCTGTCTTTACAGATTTCCCAATTTTAATTTAAACAGGGTTTAAATTGACACGTTCATCGTTAATTCTTTGACAAACATTCATAAACCAAAATCATAAAAACACGGATCTCAGAACTAAATCCGCAATGCTTAAAAAAAAACTTTTTCAAGTTGATGAACAAACTTTTTTGGAAAGACTATGGAAAAATCCGCACAAGGAAAAGATGTTGATTTCACCAGAGAAAACTTTGCAATTAAGTTGACTTAAAAAACCTAATTATCAGATTCAAAGATTTCAATCACTTTTGCATAAGAGAAAAAAAAGAAGCAAATGGATAAGCCCGTTTTTTTTGGTTTTACTGTTTTAGACGTCAATTTTTTGATGTTAGAATTTCTTTATGCACTTTAACCCTTGTACCAATCCAGATTTTCTGTACACAGTACAGTTCCTTTGAATCGACATCCCTACTGAAGAATCTATAAAGAAGGGAAATTAAATACAAAGGGGGCATGCGGAGGGGTACGAAAATTCTGATTCCCAAAGTTTCGCCTTGATTCACTGTTAAAAAAAGGTTTGGGAAGATGAAGGATGAATTTCGGGAGTGTGATAAAGGAGTTTGTTGGTTTTGAGGTCGAAAATGTACTTCTTTCAAGCCAAAAAAAAGTTTTAAAAAAAGAAAAGGGGGAATACTCGTGGTTGGGGCAACAAGCATATCCCATGACAACTATAAAAAAGCATTGTTACAAAAGTTTCACATGAAAAACGTAAAAACTACGATCTAATCTCAGAATCAACACAACTTTGTAACAAAGAAGTCAAAAAAACAAACCAAAACGTGTTTGTTAATCCAAGTTTTCATATGCAACCCGGGCAGGGAAAACAGCAAAATTTACATACCTTCTTCACCCGCGGTTTATATTTTTCCTCAAATTTATCTAAACCAATCAATCAATATCCAAATTCAGACAAAATTTTTCTCAGTTTGCTTTATGTGCACAATTTTTTTTATTTTTTCAAATATTCTTTATCCTTTTTTCCCGATAATAAAAAATTTGGGATCTAGGCAATCAGAGCTTGCGTGTAACCGAGATCCCAATTTTTTTTCCCCTTAATACTGAACACGTACATATGATTCTTGTATTAATTTAAGGGTCTTTTTTTTTACCATTTAGTTCGGATTTTTTCCTTCCTTTTGGCCCATTTAAAACTCAAATATTTTTACGTAAATTAATTAAGCGAACTGTGTCTGGGGGGGATTATTTCATTCCTTCACAAAAACTTGGGGGGCGGGTCGTTTTGTTGTGTCATTTTTCTCAAAATACACGGGGGATTCATCTTAAAAATTCTTTTTTTATATACAACCTCCAAACGGATGGGGGCCCTGAGGGGGGGGTGTCCCCCCCCGCTTCTCCCGGCGAAAAAGTACCTTCTTTCAAAACCAAGGGAAAAATTTTTGGGCTTATAAAAGGGCGTCCTCCCAACAACATTTATTTTTTTTTTTTTTGATTGTTTGTACTGGTTTTAGACCTTTAAATTCTTCATTATTCTTGCACGAAACGGGGCTCTTCTCCCTTTCTTTTTTGCGAGAAGATCACTCTCTTGATATGGTAAAAAAGTTTTTCAATAACGGTTTGTTAAATTTTTAAACCAAAACCCCCTGGTCTGGGAAACCTGAATCCCTCTTAAAATGGAAAACTCATTTTTTAAAAAAAAATTATTCCTTGCCTTTAAATTTTTTTCCATCCGACTTAAATCATGCGGGGAAAGTTAGGGTCCTCGTTGTATATCATTGTAAAGCGACAGCAACAGCAGCCTCTTTGGGGTTAAAGGGTTCAGCTCTTGGGGTATTAAAGCATGTCAAGACTGAATCGACTTTTTTTTTTTCGTCAATCGTACAGGGGGTAAATAAAAGACCATTTGATGGGTATCGTTTGGAGTTATATTCCAAAGGGGGGTCTTTATTCTTTAGCCTGTAGAAAATTTTGCCAAAATCGTTGTTTTAATAACCATTCTTTGCTGTTGTTCCTGACCCCTGCTTGGGGTTAGTTTTTTAAATTGCTGTTTCCCTTCCCAAATACCCTTTTTGGCGAATAATAATCTTGTTTCTTTTTTATTCCCAAATTTTTTGGGCAACAAAAACACAAGGGGTCACCAAACAATAAAAATATTTTTGCTCTTTTGTTTTTCTTTTGGTTGAAAAAAGTCCAAAAATTTTGGTAACGGTCTCTTTTGGCTTCCCCGTTACAAGTATTTCTTTTATTCTGATCAACTTTTTTAAATTTGGGTAACTGCTTCCCTTTTTTTAAGCTGCTTTAATAAAATCAACGCCCATTCTTTGCTTTTATGGGTTCTTTGCCACTATTGCTCCATACTCTTTAGCTTTTCTCCATTGTTTTTTGTTTTTTTCAAAATTGCAAATTACTTCCGCAAAAAGCAAGCGCTTTTTAACCCAGCGCCAAATATCTTTCAAGGGGAACCCCATTTTTAAAAAATTATTTTTTTTACATATTATCTGTCGGGTATTATTCCTTTTTAACAAAAAAATCTTTCGTAGCAAATAAAGCTTAAAAACACAATCATTTTGCTGATTTTAAAAGTCTTTTTGCCAAGATCTGCTGTTTTTTTTTTAAAAGGCTTTTCCCAAGCTTGTGTACCACCTTAGGCCTCCAAAAAACAGCGAAGGTTAAAAGGTTTATATATTTTTTTTTTTGGGTGCCATTTTTAAAAAAAAAAAAATATTTATTCATTAAAAAACATGAACTGTGATATTTACTCCTAAACTAAAAATGATAAGTTGAGCCCAAAACTATTAGCCCAAAAGGGAAAAGGCTGTATTCTTTTGGCACAGTGGAAAAACAAAACAGTACCTGGAAAAAATTCACAAGAAAATTCAACAAATTCGCCACAAGAATTGAAATACCAACAGGATAAGCCAAATGGGGCAAGAATGGTAAAAAGTGTTTTGGGAAACGGTTCTTATTTGTACACTAAACTATTAGTAATTTGCCCCCTTGATTTTGAAAAAGATTTTAGTATGATTTAAACCAGGTTTCCCCCTTTTAACAAGTCTTTTTAGTCCAGATGTGATCTGTATTTCGATTTGGAACTTTTTTAGCCATTAATCAGGATTTAAATTTCTTTTAATCATTTGATTTGTTTTCCCTTTAAATCCGACCCCAAAAAACACAGAATCAGAAAACATTGAACGGGGGAAGGGACCAGTAAAAACCTCCCATCCCGGCGTTTTTCAGGGAGAAAAAAAATTACAGATGGGAAAAAACAAAAAAAATTAATTGCAACCAAATAAAATCAAATGAAAAAAACCCATTTGCAAAACCACAACAAGAACAAATGTTTTCAATCCCGCCCCATCACATGGATTTTTGGGTTAAAAGATTGGGATTTTTGGCGCCATTGCTCGGGGTGGGTTAACGGTTTTAAAAAAAAAAATTTAAAAAACCCACAAAACCCAAAGCTCCCCAAAAATCTCAGCCACTAAATACAAACCCCCAAAAAACAGCCAAACCGCCAACAAAAAATCTTTTTGATCCTTTTTTATGCAATAATATTTCAAAAAACTTAATAAAAAATTAAATACTTGAAAAAACTTTATAACGACTTAGACACTTATAAAAACTTAAATAAGAACTTGATAAAAACTAATAACATTATAAGAACTTAATGACGATTATGACGACTTGTTAAAACTTGAATAAGTATTTAATAAAACTGAATAAAAACTTTAATTTACTTTTTAAGAAACTTAAATTTAAAAACTTGAATAAAAACTGTAGAACTTAAAAAGAAATTTTAATGAAGTATGCCGATTGAAAAGAACCAAACGACTTAATGCTTTTTTTTTCCAAAAAATTGTTACATTTTTTTCCGGGGGACAACTCCCTTTTGCCTTTTTGTATACTGGGCCCAAAATTTTTACCACGGCTTTTCCCCTCACAATGCCCATCAACGTCGCCAGTTTTCTTTCTGCAAGTTTCACATAAGGGGTCGGGCCGCCACCGGGTTGATAAAATTTTAAAGGCGTCCCTTTTGACGGCTTTAAATCCCTTGTATAAATTTAGGGGCCAAATTTCCAAAAATACAAAAAAAAGTTCTTTTTCCTTCCCCAAACCAAGACTAGTAGAATCACTATTTCAGGGGCGACATTTTTCCGCCCCACTTGGGGTTTTTAGCAACTGAACCACGTCTGTCTTTGCGGGGGGCAGTGCAGCGTTTTTCGTTAAAATGTTTGTTTATTGCAAGACATTTCTTTTAATTAGAGATAAACTTCTTGAAACCAAACCGTTCACAAAAAATTTTCTAGATTACTCCAAAAAGGGGAAAATTGGTAGACAAAATATTAAAAACTCACCTTCCTATTCCTTTGAAACGGGTGATACTCATTGCTGAAAGTTCACCGGAACATAAATTTTTGAAACCACTGTCCGGGGTGGTTTCTGGGAAACCTACCGTTCACGCGTGA
>JAMYXO010007337.1:0-12248 GCA_033310375.1 Conus canariensis
TGGGTGTGTGTATGTATACGTACAGAGGGGTCGTTTGGAAATTGGTGTGTGTGTGTGTGTGCGCGCGCGCGCGCGAGGAAGAGAGAGGGGGGAGGGGGAGCGGGAGCGAGTTTGTCAAATTCTGGTTTAAGCCACCTGTGTGGAATGACATTTTAGGGGACTTTATGTGGGGTTTCATGTCTGTTATTTTTAATGGAATTATTTTATGAGATGAGACGTCGGAAGACCAAGGCCAGGATTTAAACCACAGTGCCAAGGACATCCACGCTGTTGGTTCGGATGAGGAATTTGCACAGGCCCTCGATGCCAGGCGCCTGAAACTCAACCTGCCACGAGCAAACGAAACTGAAGATTGGGAGAAACTGGATGCAAAAATCGTCCAAAGACTCGATGCACTGATAGGGAAAAGCACCCTGGAACACAAACTAGCCACATATGGGGACATTGTGTATGCCACATGTAGAGACGCCTATGGAGCAAAACTACCCAAAGAGAAAACACCTCCAAAGAAATCCAGACGCCAAGAAAAGATGGACAAGATCAGGGTCCAAAAGAAAAACCTCAAGATGCAAATGAAGACCGCACTGCCAGCTGAAAAACAAGGCTTGGAAAAACTGTGGAAAGACTTGAAAGAAAAACACAGTGCCCTCAGCAAAGCGGAATCTGCGAGGAGGAGGAAGAGCAAAAAGAAGAAGACACAAGAGCGCTTCTTCAGAGATCCCTTCCAGTTTGCCAGAACACTGTTTGAGCAGCCAAAATCTGGGACCCTAAGTGTGGACAAAGGAGTTCTTGAGCAGCATCTGAGGAAAACATACTCTGACCCACAGAGCAAAGCACCACTCGACATTCAAGGTCTGGTGTGGCCAACCAACCCTGAGGAACAGTTCAATGGCAAGCCTCCAACGTTGGCGGAAATCAAGAAGGTGGTCGACAAAGCCAGAGCCAAATCATCACCAGGGCCAAACGGAATACCTTACCAGCTTTAGAAGAAATGTCCCAAGGTGCTGGAGTGGCTCCACAGGCTGTTGCGATCGGCTTGGAGAAACCAGAAGATCAGCGGCCAGTGGATGACGGCAGATGGTGTGTACATCCCCAAAGAGCAAAACTCAAGTGACATTAGCCAGTTCAGGCCAATATCACTACTGAACGTCGAAGGGAAAATCATCTTCTCTGTCATGGCAGCAAGGCTGACCAAGTACCTGATGGAAAACAAGTACTTGGATGTGTCAGTCCAGAAAGGTGGCATCCCAGGCGTGGCTGGCTGTGTAGAACACGCCACAATGATCTGGGACGCAATCCAAAAAGCAAAAACAGAAAAGAGAGACCTGGACGTAGTGTGGCTTGATCTGGCAAACGCCTATGGATCTGTGCCCCATGAGATGATACAGTTGGCTCTTGAGATGTACCATGTGCCAAAGAACATCCGCGACATGCTCAAGAAGTACTTCAATGGCTTCTCAATGCGGTTCTCTACCAAGGAGTACACAACAGACTGGATCAACTTGGAAGTGGGTATTGCAATGGGCTGTGCAATTTCCCCAATACTGTTCGTGCTGGCAATGGAACTCATCTTGAAAGCAGCAACAAACAACGCGAGACAAACGGACCTTGGCGATGGATACAAGATGCCTCCTCTCAAGGCCTTCATGGATGACACTACAGTGATTTCATCCAGAGAAGACGAGACACGTCATGTGCTGGAGAGGCTGGACGACATAGTTGCCTCATCCAGAATGAAGTTCAAGCCAAAGAAATCACGGAGTCTCTCACTGAGGAAAGGAAAAGTGGCCGGATCTGTGGTCTTCAGTGTTGCCAACCAGGCCATTCCAACAGTCACAGAAGAACCAGTCAAGAGCCTTGGAAGATGGTATGATGATACGCTGAAAGACACACAAAGAGCAAAAGAAACCAAGCAGATGGCGGAGGAAGGCTTGGGGACCATTGACCAGTGTGGGCTCCCTGGCAAATACAAGGTCTGGTGTCTGCAGTTCATGCTGATACCAAAGCTGCTATGGCCTCTGATGATATACGACATCTGCACCAGCATAGTGGAGGCAATGGAAGCCAAAATCAACAAGTTCACAAGGAAATGGCTTGGTGTCCCACCCTGTCTGACTGACATAGCGCTGTACTGTCGCCAAGCAAAGCTGAAACTACCCCTGAAATCCATCCTGGAGGAATACAAAGCAGGGAAGATCAGACTTCAAAGCATGCTGGAGGACTCGGGAGACAAGGTGGTAGAAGCAATCAAGCCCCAGCTGAAGACAGGCAGAAAATGGAAAGTTCAAGAGGCGATGGATTCTGCAAAAGAAAGTCTCAAGATCAGAGAAATAACAGGACACACACAGACCAACAGACAAGGACTGGGGGTGACCAAAACTGAATGGTGGTCAAAGGCCAAAGGAAAAGCCAAAAGAGACATGATGATTCAGGAGATGAGAAAAGAAGAAGACCAAAAAAGACTCCAAAAAGCAGTCCAGCAGAGCCAGCAAGGGCAATGGACAACGTGGGAGAATGCACTCCAAAGAAGTCTCACTTGGAATGACATTTGGCACATGGCCCCTCTCAGGATCAGCTTCATTCTCAGATCTGCATATGACCTTCTGCCCTCAAATGCAAACCTGGTGAAGTGGGGGAAAACAGACGATCCTGCATGCCCCCTCTGCCATGAAAAACAAACAGTGGAGCATGTCCTAAGCTCATGTAAAGTAGCCCTGGCTCAAGGAAGGTACACATGGAGGCACAACCAAGTGCTCAAAGAAATTGTACAAGTAGTCTGGGCTAGTACCAACACCACAAAAGGGAAAATCAGGACTCCAAAAGCACCTGCAACATTCTTCACGGCAGGAGGCAGCAAATCATGGCCAAGAACAACAGTGCCACTCGAAACATGCAGGCAGAGTCTGCTGGACGGGGCAGATGACTGGGAGTGCACTGCAGACCTCCCAGAATGGAAGAGTCACCCAGAGATCATCAGCAAGAGTGGCATGAGACCAGACATAGTAGTCCACTCTAAGTCAACCAAGCAGCTGATCATGATCGAGCTCACGGTGCCATATGAGAACAGAATGGAGGCAGCTCAAATCTACAAGACTGAAAAGTATGCTGATCTGGCAAACAGCCTGAGGAGAGAAGGCTATCAGGTCAAAGTCCTCACTGCAGAAATTGGAGCTAAGGGGTTTGTAGGAACGTCTGCATACAGCCTCATGAAACAGCTCTCAGTTGCAGGGAAGGAAAAAACCAGAGCCCTGAAAGCAATGGCAGAAGCGGCAGAGAGGTGTTCAAGCTGGATCTGGTCAAGGAGGAACAAAAGTGAACTTCATAAGGCTTAATTTCCCTACAAATATCAGGTGTCCCTGTGGCTCAGTGGTTAAAGCGCGAGTCATTAAGTGGAAAATGAGCATGTCCAGAGGGTCATGGGTTCGAATCCCAGCCATGGCTCGTCCCAAGATGGGAAAAAAAGGGGCAGCAGAGGGACATCCGGAGTCATGAACCGGGTGTGGCCCAACCCCCCTAGAGTGTCAGGAGATAAGGGCCGAAACACTTGCTTGAAGGGGGCTTCTCTTCTGAGGACTCTCTGCTGCCACGCTGTCCACGAGTTTCTTTCTACTGATGTTACAGCTCTGATATGACCCATAAAGGTAGGTTGGGCTGACAATTCCGCTTTTCATGCCAGTTGATTGATTACTCCACATTCCAGTAAACGTTCGGTGTTGCTGCCAAATGTTAACGGCCTATAAATGGTATGCCGTTGCAAATGTTTCAGTAACAAATGTGAATGGAATTGATTAGAAATATATAGCTTGTTTGTGTAAGTTAGTGTGTGGGTGTGTTGGACAGTGGGTAGGGTGTGTGCGTGTGTGTGTGTGTGTAAACACGCATCGTTTGGAAATGTCTGTGTGTGTGTGTTTTGCTGTGTGTTGAGGGGAAGAGAGAGAGGACGGAGGGGGATAGTAAGTTTTTATCAAATTCTGGTGTGAGCTGCCTGTGTGGAATGTTTTAAGGGACTTTTTAAGGGGGGGGGGGTCTTTTTTTTAAACAGAATTATTTTGATGTTGTTACAGCTCTGAAATTACCCACAGAGGTCGGTTGGGCTGTCAGCAAAATGACCGAGAAAATGTAAAATCTTTTCACTTTTAATCCAGTTACAAAGATGAGATGATTGCAGGCGGAAATCTAAACAAATTTTAGATGTTGGCGAACCGCCCAAAAAACGTGGACAAACGAATCGCACAACAGAACACGACGCGTCTCGACCTCTTAGGTCTTTTGATTCGTTTGTCCACGTCCTTTGGGCAGTTCGCTTACATTTATTTCAGATTAATACACTTTTAATGTCAGTTGATTACTGTTTGTATGTGTGTGTGTATATATATATATATATATATAGAGAGAGAGAGAGAGAGAGAGAGAGCAACACAACCCATTATTGGGGGGGGGGGAATAGATATAGAAAATACACGCATAGACAGACGGACTAATCTATCTATCTGGCTATGAGTATATTATGTATATCTACTTTTCCCCTGATAGATGGGTAGTGGTGCTGCAAGTTTTTTGTGGAACTGTGGGCTGTCAGATAAACAAGTTTGAGTAATGATTTGAATTCCGCATTTTATGCCAGTTGATTGATTACTCCACATTCCAGTAAACGTTTGGTGTTGCTGCCAGATGTTTGCAACGGCCTATCAATGGTACGCCGTTGGAAATGTTTCAGTAACAAATGTGCATGAAACTATTTGTAGATAATAGCTTGTTTGAGTAAGTTAGTGTGTGGGTGTGTTGGAGAGTGGGTAAGTTGGGTGGGGGTGTGTAAGTGTAAAAAGGCGTAATTTGGAAATGTGTGTGTGTGTGTGTGTGTGTGTGAGGGCAAGAGAGAGAAGGGCGTTGGGAGTGAGTTTGTGTCAAATTCTGGTATAATCCGCCTTTGAGAAAAGACATTTTAGGGGACTTTCTAATGAGTTTTTTTTTAATCCGTTTTCTTTTACTAGAATTAAATTGTATGATGATACAGCTCTGATTCATATGACCCATAAAGGTCAGTTGGGCTGTGAGCAAAATGACTGAGAAAATATAAAATCTTTTCACTATTTAATGTAAGTTTATTATTTAATATGTGTTTACATATACAAAGAGAGAAATGGAGCAACACAACCCAATTATCAGCGGGGAAATAGATATATAAAATGCACACATAGACAGACTAATCTATATGTATATATTCTTCCACCGATAAATGGGTTGTGTTGCTGCCAATTCCTTGTGGAACTGTGGGCTGTAAGATAAGTTTGAGTAATGATTTGAATTTTGCTTTTTATGCCAAGTGCTTGATTACTCCACATTCCAGTAAATGTTTGGTGTTGCTGCTAAATGTTTGCAACGGCGTACCATTGATAGGCCGTTGAAAATGTTTCAGTAACAGATCTGAAACTGATTGTAAATACATAGCTTGTTTGTTAAAGTTAGTGTGTGGGCGTGTTGGAGAGTGGGTAGGTTGGCGTGCATGCGTGTGTGTGTGTTTTGCGTGTGTGTGTGTGTGTGTGTGTGTGTGTGTGTGTGTGTGTGTGTGTGTGAAGGGAAGGGAAGGGAAGGGAAGGGAAATAGTGAAAGGGGGAAGAGTGAGCTTGTATCAAATTTTGGATTAAGCAGCCTGTGTGGAATAACATTTTAAGGGATTTTTTTTTTCAATACAATTATTTTTGATGGTGGAACAGCTCTGATATGACCCGTAAAGGTCGGTTGGGCTGTGAGCAAAATGACCAGAAAATATAAAATCTTTTCACTGTCATTCTCAGTTTGTGTAGATATATATATATAGATATAGATATATATATATAGGAGAGAGAGAGAGAGGAACACAACCCATTTAACGGGGGGGGGGGGGGGGGATAGATATATAAAATACATACATAGACAGATAGACTAATCTGTCTATGTGTGTATTTTATATATTTTCCCCTGCTAAATGGGTTGTGTTGCTACCAATTCTTTGTGGAACTGTGGGCTGTAAGATAAATAAGTTTGAGTAATGATTTTAAATCTACTTTTCATGCCAGTTGATTGATTATTCCACTTTCCAGTAAACGTTTGGTGTTGCTGCCAAATGTTTGCAACGGCCTATCAATGGTACGCCGTTGCAAATGTTTCAGTAACAAATCTGAATGGAATTGATTGGAGATGCATAGCCTGCTTGTGCAAAATAGTGTGTGGGTGTGTTGGACAGTGGGTAGTGTGTGTGTGTGTGTGTGTGGTGTGTGTGTGTGTGTGTGTGTGTGTGTGTGTGTGTTGTGAACACGCATCGTTTGGAAATGTGTGTGTGTTCGCGCGCGCGTGTGTGTGTGTGTGTGTGTGAGGGGAAGAGAGAGAGGACGGAGGGGGATAGTGAGTTTTTATCAAATTCTGGTATGAGCCGCCTGTGTGGAATGACGTTTTAGGGGACTTATGTTTTTTTTCCGTCTTTTTTTAATAGAATTATTTTATTATGTTGTTACAGCTCTAATATGACCCATAAAGGTCGGTTGGGCTGTGAGCAAAATGACCGAGAAAATGTAAAATCCTTTCACTTTTAATGTCAGTTTATTACTTTATATCATTGTCGGCATTGTCGGCTTTATCGACAAGAGAAGTTTCACATCCAGTTTTGGCTGATATTCATGATCTTCATACTCAGCTTGTCTCTTCGGGAAAGCATATAGTTTTCTTGTGGGTCCCCAGCCACATGGGAATCTATGGTAACTCAGTGGTGGACAAAGCAGCCAAACAAGCTCTCGGTGCAAGTCTTTCCAGGAGGCCTATGCAGTTTGTTCCTCACTCTGATCTACGTCATAAATCTAGTTTGTATTGTCGTGAACTGTGGCAAAGTGAATGGTGTAATCAAATTCATAATAAATTGTTTAAAATTTGCCCAGATTTAACCAATCTTTTCCCATCGGTGGTACGTAACCGTAAAGAGGAATCGGTTTTGTCACGGTTACATATTGGGCACAGCTATATAACGCACAGTTGGATACTCAGAGGGGAAGACCCCCCATGGTGTGTTGCGTGTGACAGCTTGTTCAGTGTTAATCATTTTTTGACAGAATGTGCTGATTTGATGTGTATCAGAGAGAAGTTCTTTTCCACCAGTGATTTATCAGTTCTTTTTCGTGAGATTTCAGTAGATCTTATTTTTTCTTTTTTGAAAGAGGTAAACTTATTTTATAAAATATAGTGTTTTAATTATGTATACAGGTGTCGTCGGAGTTGAACAGATAATTGTGCTTTTGTCCTCATAAATTTTAAGCGATGTGTTAATACTAGTGTGGGTATTTGTATCTAGAGACTTAGATATGATAGCTGAGGTCCTGATTTGGCTCCTAGTAGTCCGCTGGACCCTATAAACAAAACACTAACTATATTACTTTATATATATATATATATATAATATATATATATATATAATGTGTGTGTGTGTGTGTTTTGTGTAGCCTACAGATACGTGTGTGTGTATGTGTGTGTATATATATATACACACATATGTGTGTAGTTAAAAATAATGCTGTCGTGTTATCCTGAGATCCGCACCTTGTAGAATAATCTGAAGTAAAAACCGGAGATAGTTAAATACAAGAATAAAACTCTTTTCATGTCTCAGACTTGAATTTTTAACAAATTTTCGCTGTTAAAAGCTTTATCGGGCCAAGGGTACATAGATTGTACTTGCCTGATCAAGCTTTTAACAGCGAAAATGTGTTAAAAATACAAGTCTGAGACATGAAAAGACTGCTGTTTTTATTCTTGTATGTATAAGAGAAGAGAGAGAGAGAGAGAGAGAGAGAGAGAGAGAGAAGTATTAAAGATATATATAAGAAGAGAGGGGGGGGAGAGAGAGAGCAACATAACCCATATATCAGGCGGAAAATAGATATATAAAATGCACACATAGGCAGATAGATTAATCTGTCTGTGTGTATATCATATATCTATTTTTCGCCCAATGAATGGGTTGTGTTGCTGCCAATTCCTTGTGGAAACTATAGGCTATAAGATAAATAAGTTTGAGTACTGATTTTAATTCCGGTTTTCATGCCAGTTGATTACCCCACATTCAGTAAACGTTTGGTGTTGCTGCCAAATGTTTGCAACGGCCTATCAATGGTACGCCATTGGAAATGTTTCAGTAGTAACATCTGAATGGAATTGATTGGAGATATATAGCTTGCTTGTGTAAATTAGTCCACGGGTGTGTTGGACAGTGGTAGGTGTGTGGTGTGTGTGTGTGTGTGTGTGTGTGTGTGTGTGTGTGTGTGTGTGTGAGGGGAAGAGAGAGAGAGGACGGACGGGGATAGTGAGTTTTTATCAAATTCTGGTATGAGCCGCCTGTGTGAAATGACGTTTTAAGGGACTTTTTATGGGGTTTTTTTTGTCTTTTTTATAGAATTTTTTTTATATTGTTACAGCTGACATGACCCATAAAGGTCGGTTGGGCTGTGAGCAAAATGACCGAGAAAATATAAAACCTTTTCACTTTTAATGTCAGTTGATTACTATATATATATATGTGTGTGTGTGTGTGTGTGTGTGTGTGTGTGTGTGTGTGTGTGTGTGCGCGCGTGCGTGCGTGTGTATATATATATATATATATATATATATATATATATATATACATACATATATATATGGGTGGGTGGGTGTGGGTTTGTGGTTCAAAATAATGCTCTTTTGTTGTCCTGAGCTCTGCACCTTGTAGAATAATCTGAAGTAAAAACCGGAGACAATAAAATACAAGAATAAAAAGAAGAGTCTTTGCATGTCTCAGACTTGTATTTTTAACATATTTTCGCTGTTAAAAGCTTTATCCGGCCAAGGTACATAGATTGTACCTTGGCCTGATCAAGATTTTAACAGCGAACATTTGTACCTTGGCCTGATAAAGGTTTTAACAGCGAACATTTGTTAAAAATACAAGTCTGAGACATGAAAACACTGTTTTTATTTTTGTATATATATATATATATATATAAGAGAGAGAGAAGAGAGAGAGAGAGCAACACAACCCATTTATCGGGGGAAAATAGATACATAAAATTCACGCATAGTCAGATAGATAGAATAATCTGTCTGTGTGCATATTATGTATCTATTTTTCGCCCAATAAATGGGTTGTGTTGCTTCCAATTCCCTGTGGAACTACGGGCTATAAGATAAATAAGTTTGAGTACTGATTTTAATTTCACTTTTCATGCCAGTAGTTTGATTACCCCACATTCCAATAAACGTTTGGTGTTGCTGCCAAATGTTTGCAACGGCCTATGAATGGTACGCCGTTGCAAATATTTCAGTAACAAATCTGAATGGAATTGATTTGAGATGCATAGCCTAAGGGGACTTTTCAGTGTGGGTATTTTGGTCTGATTTTTGATAGAATTGTTTTTCACGTTGTTACAGCTCTGATATGACCCATGAAGGTCGGTTGGGCTGTGAGCAAAACGACAAAGAAAATACAAAATCCTTTAACTTTTAATGTCAGATTATTTTGAAAACTTGTATATATATATACATTGAGAGAGAGAGCAACACAACCCAATTATCGGGGAGGGGGGGATAGATATATAAAATACGCACATAGATGATCTATCTATCTTTGTATGTGTGTATTTTATTTATCTATATTCCCCCAGGTAAATGGGTTGTGTTGCTGCCAATCCCTTGTGGAACTTTGGGTTATATGATAGATAAGTTTAAGACTGATTTTAACTCCGCTTTTCATGCCAGTTGATGATTACTCCACATTCCAGTAAACGTTTGGTGTTGCTGCCAAATGTTTGCAACGGCCTATCAATGGTACGCCGTTGCAAATGTTTCAGTAACAAATCTGAATGGAATTGATTGGAGATACAAAGTTAGTGTGTAGGTGTATTGGACAGTTGGTAGGTTCGGGGTTGTGTGTGTGTGTGTGTGTGTGTGTGTGTGTGTGTGTGTGTGGTGTGTGTGTGTTGTGTGTGTGGTTGTTAAGGACATCGTTCGGGATGTTGGCGTGTTGTGTTGCGTTTTTGTTTGTGGTGTGAGGGGGGGGGGGGAGAGAGAAGAGAAGAGAAGGGTGTGTGTGAGTTTTTGTCAAATTGTGGAATGACATTTTAGGGGATTGGTATGGGGGAGGGTTTTTTTTATAGAATTATTTTTTATGTTGTAACAGCTCTGATATGACCCATAAAGTCGGTTGGGCTGTGAGCAAAATGACCGAAAAAAATATAAAACCTTTTCAGTTTTAAGGTCAGTTTATTACTTATATATATATATATATATGTGTGTGTGTGTGTGTGTGTGTGGAGAGAGAGAGAGAGGAGAGCGAGAGAGTTAAACAACCCATTTATTGGGCGGAAAATAGATAAAATAAATGCACGCATAGGCAGATAGATAGATTAATCTGTCTGTGTATATCAAAATCTATTTTTCGCCCAATAAATGGGTTGTGTTGCTTCCAATTCCTTGTGAAACTATGGGCTATAAGATAAATAAGTTGGAGTAATGATTTTAATTCCACTTTTCCTACCAGTAGATTGATTACCCCACATTTCAGTAAACGTTTGGTGTTGCTGCCAAATGTTTGCAACGGCTATCAATGGTACACGGTTGCAAATATTCCAGTAACAAAATTGAATGGAATTGATTTGAGATAATAGCTTAAGGGGACTTTTCTATGTGTGTTTTTTGTTTGGTTTTTTTGGTCTGATTTTTAATAGATTTATTTTTCACGTTGTTACAGCTCCGATATGACCCATAAAGGTCGGTTAGGCTGTGAGCAAAATGACCGAGAAAATACAAAATCCTTTAACTTTTAATGTCAGTTTATTACTTTGTATATATACATGAGAGAGAGAGAGAGAGAGAGAGAGAGAGAGAGAGAGAGGGGCAACACAACCCAGTTATCGGGGTGGGGGATAGATATATAAAATGCACACATAGATAGATGATCTATTTCTATGTGTGTATTTCATGTATATTTTCCCCTGGTAAATGGGTTGTGTTGCTTCCAATTCCTTGTGGAACTGTGGGCTGTATGATAGATTAGTTTGAATAATGATTTTAATTCCGCTTTTCATGTCAGTTGATTGATTTCCTCACCATTCCAGTAAACGTTTGTGTTGCTGCCAAATGTTTGCAACGGCCTATAATGGTACGCCGCTGCAAATGTTTCAGTAACAAATCTGAATGGAATGGATTGGAGATACATAGCTTGCTTGTGTAAGTCAGTGTGTGGGTGTGTAGGACAGTTGGTAGGGTCGGTGTGTGTGTTGTGTGTGTGTGTGTGTGTGTGTGTGTGTGTGTGTGTGTGTGTGTGGTAAACAGGCATCGTTCGGGAATGTCTGCGTGTGTGGTTTGGTGTGTGTGTGTGTAAACAGGCATCATTCGGGAATGTCTGCTTGTGTGGTTTGCGTTGTGTGTGTGTGTGTGGGGGGGGGGGGGGGAAGAGAGAGAGAGAGAGAGAGAAGGGGGATGTATGAGTTTTTGTCAAATTGTGGAATGACATTTTGGGGAACTTGTTAGGGGGGGGGGGGGGGGTTGTTTTTAAATAGAATTATTTTTTGCGTTGTTACAGCTCTGATATGACCCACAAAGGTCGGTTGGGCTGTGAGCAAAATGACCGAGAAAATATAAATCTTTTCACTTTTTAATGTAAGTATTATTTGATATATGTGTACTATTTATAAAGAAGAAATAGAGCAACACAACCCAATTATCAGCGGCAAAATAGACATATAAAATAAACACATAGACAGATAGACTGATGTATCTACTGTCTATGTGTGTATTGTATATATTTTTGCCACCGATAAGTGGGTTGTGTTGCCAATTCCTTTGGGAATTGTGGGCTATAAGATAAATAAGTTTGAGTAATAATTTTAATTTGGCTTTTTATGCCAAGTATTGATTACTCCACATTCCAGTAAACGTTTGGTGTTGCTGCCAATGTTGCAACGACCTATCAATGGTACGCCGTTGCAGATTTTTCAGTAACAAATCTGAATGGAACTAATTGTTGATACATAGCTTGTTTGTGTAAGTTAGTGCGTGGGTGTGTTGAGGAGTGGGTACGTTGGGTGGTGTGTGTGTGTGTGTGTGTGTGTGGTGTGTGTGTGTGTGTGTGTGTGTGTGTGTTGTGAACAGGCGTCGTTCGTAAAGTTCTGTGTGTGTGTTTTGCGCGCGTGTGTGTATGTGTGAGGGGAAGAGAGATGGAGAAGGGGGGGGGGGGGGCAGAGTGAGTTTGT
>JAMYXO010007338.1:0-12246 GCA_033310375.1 Conus canariensis
GGCAGATGACACCACGTTGTTCCTTGGAGATTGTAATGATATGACCAGATCACTGGAAATATTAACTTCTTTTCAGGAAATATCTGGTATCAAATTAAATAATTTAAAAACAAAGGCATCAGAAATGGGAAGACAGAGAAAAGAACAAAACTGGCCATTCACTACTGTAGAGAAAATAAAAATTCTTGGCATTTATTTTGAAATCAATAAAATGGCAAGAAATACAGAAGATAACTGGAAAGACAGAATCGAATGAAATTAAGAATTAATTAAAAAAAAAAAAAGTGTCCAGGGTAAGGTCATTGTGATAAAAACCTTTTTGATCAGCCAGTTGGTCCATGTTGTGCAATCTGTTGGCATCCCAGAAATAATCTTAAATAAAATGAACACAATGTTGTATAAATTTCTGTAGCAGAAAAGGTTTATCAACAGAAAAGCATTTGAAAAGGTAAAAAGACCAACAATGGAATCTGATACTGATGATGGAGGCCTAAACATGATCAACATAATTCAATTCCAGAAACATTTGTATTTGCAGTGGATTGGGAAACTGTAGAACAGTGAAGTTCATGAAAACTGAAAGTTCATACCCATGTGACATTTCCAAAAGACTGCCTGTGGATCTGGTGTTTTTCATTTAAATGCTAGGTCCAAAGAAATGAAAGTCCTTGATAGGATAAACAATGAGTTCTGGAGAAAAGTTTTGGTAACCTATCTCAACAGCAAAACCATTAAGGGCCTAATGAAATCAACTGTAATAATTTTCATTCTCAGCTCCTGTTCAACCATCCTATGATTAAGTACAAAAAGAAAGTTATTTTCTTTCAAAACTGGCAACAACAAAAAAATGGTATCGATCAAATGAACATCATCCATAACGATGAAAAGAGACTGTTGTCTCTGGAAGAAGTACAAAATATAATCGGTAAAAACAAAGCAAACATTCTGTTTGAGTATAACGCTCTTGTCAACTCAGTCCCTCAAGAGTGGGTGCAGTGGATAGAGTGGGGTGAACCTGAAACATCCACACTCCCTTGTGATGCAAAGGACTTTGATTTAAAACCAAAAAACATTAAACAGTATTTATTAAGGAAGATAGATAGACTCATCAACATCATGTCATTTTTGGCGTAGAAAATTTGGATATGATTTAGACAGATCAGCATGGTCCACAGCTAAAGAAGCCACCAAAGACACAAGACTTAAAGAGTCCTACACTGGAAAATCTTACACAACATTTACCTTACCAATATTATGCTTAACAAAATGAAAGTAGCAGAAAATAGCAAATGTTCCTATTGCAATGATCAGACAGACTTTATAGAACATTTTTTTCCTCAACTGTGTGGTCGTAAAAAGGTTCTGGGAGTTCTTAGAATACAAAATATATATAAAAACAAATAGTAAAATAACACTGACAGCAGTGGATGTTTCGTTTGGTGTAAATAGATCGAGACATCCTAAAGACAAATACTTATACATTGACCTACTCATATTATAAGGAAAAATGTCCATCAGTGTCTATAAAAAGACGCTATCTCCTATTTCTTTACAAATACTATTTGACAGAGGAATCAAACTAAGAGATGTTAGATACTTATCTTGGTTACATATATATTGGTGGATAAACTTTATTTTTTTGCTTGTTTGTTTGCTTGCCTGCTTATTCTATTACTGCTATGGTTTAAGTATATGGTGACATAACTATGTATATGAGTTTGATATGCTTGTCACTCTCTTCGTCTCTCTGTAAACATTCTCCCTCTCTCTATTCCTCACAACACACACACACACACACACACACACACTTACTCACACACTGTATCTCCCCAACCCTCTCTGTCTGTCGCTCTGTCTGCCTGCATGTCTGTCTGTCCCCCCCCCCCCCCCCCTCCCTTTCTATCTGTGTCTCCTTTTATTATCCACAAGCCTGTTGCACTACACTGCAGTGTGTGTTATAGTACTTACATACCTCGTCATATAACAACCTCTGTTGCACTACACTGCAGTGTGTGTTATAGTACTTACATACCTCGTCATATAAGAACCTCTGTTGCACTATACTGCAGTGTATGTTATAGTACTTACATACCTCGTCATATAAGAACCTACTCGGTTTGCTCATTCGAAAAAATGTCAGGTGACATGTGCGAAAACGACTTGAGGGAAAAACTGAAAGAAAAGGAAGTAATTAACAGTCTTTAGTTTTATTCATTTTTGTTCTCTTTGATATGCAGCACATTATGAGAGTGAGAGTGTCAGTATACCACACATGAGAACATGTACAAACCCAGACACTGTACTTAGTATTAAACGGCGAAACATTAAAATCAGCTAAAAAATGTCCACTTGTAAGAGAACAAACTAGGCATGGTGTGTGAGAAATCAGTTTACAAAAAAAAAAAAAAAAAAAAAGACAAAAAAGACAGTGGTCATAAAAAAGACAGCTTACTCAAAAACGTTAGTATTGGAAATTGTTTTGTTTTTTCTTCCACTTTTGGGGGGGGGGGGGGGGGGGGTAATTGCAGATGAAGAGGACAGTGTGAAGTGCCAAAAAATGGAGAGGTGGATTTTGGTCGTAGGAAAAAAGAACAGAAAAAAAAAGAATATATTACCACCTTAGGTGCTCCAAAATTTGTTTCGATGATGGACAGCTTTGTTTTAGTTCACCAGACCCTTTGTTCACCACACCCGCAGACAGACTTGCCTGCAGGTGGAGATGGCTTAGGTTTTGGAGACGGTGGAGGTCAACTTTTAATCTCCACACTTGGTTGGAATCCTCTCTGTCCAATGCCTGCAGTCATCTTGAGACACCTGCACAGAAAACACAATTAACAGAGAAATCCAGCAACAATGTTAACCCTGTAAATACCAAACACAGCACATACACCACTGGTGCATGCATACACACACATGCACATATGCACACACCCATCACCTCATCTCCGACCCTTCAAGTGGTCCAATGTCTTCTTCAGCAGTCCTGCGACACCTGCACAGAAAACACAGTGAGTTAGCATATGACCCCCAAATGTTGCCCCTGTGAACACACACACACACACACACACACACACACCTTCCCCTCCCTGTCACTCTTCCCTTTTCTTCCCTCCTCTCCCATCTCCAGTCCCCCCCCCCCCCCCCCCCCCCCTTGCCTCCCTTTCCCTTCTTCCCGAACACACCTGTCTCCTCATCCACTTCTATCCTTCTCTACCTCAGAAAGACAGACACATGCACACACTCGTCTCACATTCAGCTCTCCTCTCTGTCTACTGTCTGTAGTTTTCCTGAGACACCTACATAGAAAACACAAAAAAGGTAATGCAGAAACCCAACAATAATGTTATCTCTGTAAACACACACACACACACACACACACACACACACATACACGCGCGCGCATGCACACACACACACCCCTACCTCATCTCATCACTGGCCCTCCAAATAGTCCTGGATCGTCCTCAGCAGTCTTGCAACACCTGCACAGAAAACAGAATGAGCTAGTATATGTCCCCAACAATGTTACCTGTGACGGTACAAAGTGTCTGCAGAAACAAAGTGTACTGTGAACTGACATTCAAAGCGTCCGCAGAAATCCTGCGACACTTTGTTCCTCGAGGTGACATATAACTTACAAAAGCAGAACAAACATTTAACAGAATCTCTTACACTTCTAGGTTTTGATGCAACAATTGCAAGTGATTTTATTTTCTACTTTATCATTCTTCTGGCAAAACAGTATGTATATAAATGTAAGTTAGAAGGCAGTCTCCCACAATTAACTGTCTTTTGAGAATATTGAAATATAGATTTAGAATTGAAAAATATAACTCATATTTAACAATGAACCACATGGACTTCCAGACAAAATGGCTTGCATATGAGCCCCTAGTCTTTGATGCTTAACTGTTTTTTGTCAGTGTGAATGTATGTAATGCAATATATGATAACTAAGCACTAGACTAACAAACAATATTTCTGCTCCCTTGCTGATGACAGTCTATGAGGCTCATGTATGTTACTTAATGTGTACGGGTTTTTTTTTTTCTTTCAAGGTTGCTATCATTGAGACAATGTGTTCTGTGAAAATAGCATATCTTCATTTGCTGTGAACCAACCCATTCTGTCTTAATGTTTATCTGGTTAATTGTCAGTGTGTCCGCTTGTTTGTCCTCCTACCTGTCCTTCCTCGTGCTATTCGTTTATCCTCACTGATCTCTCTCTGTCCTATTCTTTTAAAAAAAAAAAAAAAATTAAAGCATGATTACACTACATAGAAAGGATTTGCCTTAAGTACAATGCATTGTGCTATGCTGTTTACGTCATCGAGTAACCATGCTTTAGATAGATAAATGATATGCTGAAGGCTATATCTTTCTTTTTGTTTGTGTATATACTTACTTGTCTATGTATCTATGTTTAGCTTGCCATATACCTAATTTCTGAATATTGATGTTGTTGCACATTTCAGTTTCTGTAATAACAATAAAGGAAAATAAAAATGTTAAAATTGTTAAAAAAAAAAAAATTAAAAAGTGTCCGCAGCCGTTTCAGCCTCAGTGTGAGTGGGTGAATGTGCACGTACACTCCCATGCACGTGCATGCGTGCGTGTGCGTGTTTGTGTGTGTGCATGTGTGCGTGCGTGCGTAAGATAAGATTATGTTGCTTATAGCCCAGCCGACCGCAAAGGGCCACATCAGGGCTGTCACCACATTAAAATCAACTCACAAGTCATTAAAAAAAAAAAAAAAAAAAAAAAAAACACACACACACACACACACACACACCATTCACACATCTCTTTAAATGACATCTTCTAGAAACGCACCAGAAACTTCGTCAAAAATCTTTCATCCGTAAAATCTTAAATCAGATGAAAAATGTTAATCTCTCTCAAAAACTCAAAGATCACGTCAGGCAGGACATCCCTGAACAGGATTTTCATGGACTCCACTGTAAAATGTTTGCGTGCATGTGTGCGTGCGTGCGCGCGAGTGTGTGTGTGTGGGGTGTGTGTGTGTGTGTGTGTGTGTGTTGTGTGTGTGTGTGTGTGTGCGTGCACGCGCGCACGTGAGTGTAATCTAAACTTTGTGCGCTGTTGCACAAAAAAGTAGTCAACAAATTTTAAACTTTTAAAAAAAATTATGCACACACACACACACACGAACGCACGCATGCACGCGCATGGGAGTGTACGTGCACATTCACCCACTCACACTGAGGCTGAACTGGCTGCGGACCCTTTGTTCTGCTTTTGTAAGTTATATGTCATCTCACGGAACAATGTATCCGCAGGATTTCTGCGGACACTTTGAATGTCAGTTCACAGTACAAAGTGTCCACAGGGAACAAAGTGTCCGATGCGGACACTTTGTTTCTGCGGACACTTTGTACCGTCACAGTTGCCCCTGTGAATAGCACACTCTCTCACACACACACACACCTCCCCCCAAACCCCCTCCCCTCCCCTTCCCCACCCCCCCCCGCCTCCCCACCCCGCCCCACCCACCCACCCACCCACCCACCCACCCCCCCCCCCATCCCCGCCCCCCCCACCCCCCCCCCCCCCCCACGCCTCCCCCACCCCACCCCACACATCCCCTCCCCCCAAGTCTCCCCCACCCCACCCCCATTTCCCATCCCTCCTTGCCCCTCCCCCTGTTCTTCCAAGCTGTGTTGTTAAAATTAAAGAATTTCAACTGCTGTCAGCCTTTCTATCTGAATTGCAAGAAACACAAATCACACACACACACACATACACACACACACATACACACGCACACACATACACACCGCACGTGCAAGCGTGCACAGAGTACTCTCACTGAGCTCTACTAATAACCCGATTCTTCAGCTGTGCTGTGCACAGAGTACTCTCCTGAGCCCTCCTAATATGCCCGATTCTTCAGCTGTGCTGTGCACAGAGTACTCTGAGTCACTGAGCTCTCCTAATATACCCGATTCTTCAGCTGTGCTGTGCACAGAGTACTCTCACTGAGCTCTCCCTAATAACCCGATTCCTTCAGCTGTGCTGTGCACAGAGTACTCTCACTGAACCCTCCTAATTGCCCGATTCTTCAGCTGTGCTGTGCACAGAGTACTCTCACTGACCCTCTAATTGCCCGATTCTTCGCTGTGCTGTGCACAGAGTACCTCACTGAGCCCTCTAATTGCCCGATTCTTCCACTGTGCTGTGCACGAGTACTCTCACTGAGCCCTCCTAAATTGCCCATTCTCTCAGCTGTGCTGTGCACAGAGTACTCTCACTGAGCCCTCTTAATTGCCTGATTCTTCAGCTGTGCTGTGACAGCAACACGGTGATTACCATCCATGCACCACCACTCCCACACATGCCTCCATGTCCCTTCAGCCATTACTCCAACTCCACACCTCATCTTGTCTCCATGCTACCCCCCAGCTCCTGCCTCCTCCCCCCATTGCCTCCCACCTCCCTCCCCCCCCCCCATTGCCTTCCCATCCCTCCCCCCCCCCCCCCACCCCCTTCCCTGCCCCCACCCTCCCCCCCATGCCTCCCCCCCCCCCCTCCCCCCACCATCGGCCTTCCCATGCCCCCCCCCCCCCCAACCTTTTTCTGCACACCTCATCTTGTCTCCATGCCCCCCCCCCCCCCCCCCATCCGCCCTCCCATGCCCCCCCCCTCCCCCCACCACATGGCCCTTCCCATGCCCTCCCTCCCCCCCCCCAACCTTTTTCTGCACACCTCATCTTGTCTCCCATGCCCCCCCCCCCCCCCACCATCGGCCTTCCCATGCCCCCCCCCTCCCCCCACCATCGCCTTCCCATGCCCCCTCCCCCCTCCCCCCACCATCGCCTCCCATGCCTCCCCCCCCCCCCCCCCAACCTTTTTCTGCACACCTCATCTTGTCCCATGCCCCCCCCCCCCCCCCACCATCGGCCTTCCCATGCCCCCCCCCCTCCCCCCACCATCGGCCTTCCCATGCCCCCCCCCCTCCCCCCACCATCGGCCTTCCCCATGCCTCCCCCCCCCCCCCCCCCACCATGCCTTCTCCTCCCCCCCCCCCCCCCCACCATCGCCTTCCCATGCCCCCCCCCCCCCCCATCCACCCCCCCCCATTTCGCACACCCATCTGCTCCCATCCCCCCCCCCCACCATCGGCCTTCCCATGCCCCCCCCCCCCCCCACCATCGCCTTCCCATGCCCCCCCCCCCCCCCCACCTTTTTCTGCACACCTCATCTTGTCCTCCCATGCCCCCCCCCCCCCCCACCATCGGCCTTCCCATGCCCCCCCCCCCCCCCCACCATCGGCCTTCCCATGCCCCCCCCCCCCCACCCCCATCGCCTTCCCTCCCCCCCCCCTCGCCCCCATCGGCCTTCCCATGCCCCCCCCCCCCCCCCCACCATCGGCCTTCCCATGCCCCCCCCCCCCACCCGCCATCGCTCCCATGCCCCCCCCCCCCCCCCAACCTTTTTCCTGCACACCCATCATGCTCTCCCATGCCCCCCCCCCCCCCCCCACATCGGCCTTCCCATGCCCCCCCCCTCCCCCACCATCGGCCTTCCCATGCCCCCCCCCCCCCCCACCATCGGCCTTCCCATGCCCCCCCCCCCCCCCCACCAATCTGCCTTCCCATGCCCCCCCCCCCCCCCCCCCCACCACCCGGCCTTCCCATGCCCCCCCCCCCCCCCCACCATCGCCTTCCCATGCCCCCCCCCTCCCCCCACCATCGGCCTTCCCATGCCCCCCCCCCCCCCCAACCTTTTCTGCACACCTCTCTGTCTCCCATGCCCCCCCCCCCCCCCACCACGCCTTCCCATGCCCCCCCCCCACCCCAACCTTTTCTGCCACCCACCTGTCTCCCATGCCCCCCCCCCCCCCCCCACCATCGGCCTTCCCATGCCCCCCCCCCCCCCCCAACCTTTTTCTGCACACCTCATCGTCTCCATGCCCCCCCCCCCCCACACCCATCCCACCTTTTCTGCACACCTCATCTTGTCTCCCATGCCCCCCCCCCCCCCCCACCATCGGCCTTCCCATGCCCCCCCCCCCCCCAACCTTTTTCTGCACACCTCATCTTGTCTCCCATGCCCCCCCCCCTCCCCCCCCATCGGCCTTCCCATGCCCTCCCCCCCCCCCCCAACCTTTTTCTGCACACCTCATCTTGTCTCCCATGCCCCCCCCCCCCACCACCAGCCTTCCCAGCCCCCCCCCCCCCCCCCCACCACACACACAACCTTTTTCTGCACACCTCATCTTGTCATCTTGTTTTTTTTTTGGTTATTTTTCAATGTTTTAATTTTTTTTTTTCATTTTTATATTTTATAAGTTTTTATTTATTTTTTTAAATTCTCTTTAGGTTTTTTTTTTGTTTTTTTTTTTTTGTTTTCATAAACTACACACAATGACACGGACATGACGAAGACAACACTTTCAAAACTTTCTAATCAATATAGGAAACTTTTTTTCCTTATTTGTCATTTTTAACTTTTTTTTTTCATTTTTATATTTTGTAAGTTTTTTTTTTTTTTTTCTAAATTCTCTTAAGGTTTTTTTGTTTTGTTTTTTTTTTTATAAACTACACACAAACTGTCACAGACATGACAAAGACAACACTTCCAGAACTTCCTAATCAACATACGAAACATTTTTTCTCAACACAAAAAAATCAAATATGACATCGCCTTTCTAGTGGACAAGAAACGATGAACTAAGCATAAATCTTGCATCATCGCACACGCACAAATGCGAGTTTAAGGTTGGCGGCCAATCTAACAAAAATACAAGCAACACAGGGGGCAGTAAGCGCTGCCCACATATACATGCACACTTCTGATGACATCATAGCCACAGTTGGACTTTCTGAACATTTACTAAGAAAGTGACAGTCACCAGATGCTGATCACGGAATTTAAAAAAATGAAAAGAAAACAAAACAACACAAAAACAGATTCTGCTGAGCAGCATTCAAGTGTCATTACCAAACTAAAGATTATTAGTGTGTGTGTACATGTGGTGTGTGTGTGTGTGTGTGTGTGTGTGTGTGTGTGTGTGTGTGTGTGTGCATGTATGTGAGTGTGTGTGTGTGTGTGTGTGTGTGTGTGTGTGTGTGTGTGTGTGTGTGTGTGTGCATGTGCATGTATGTGTGTGTGTGTGTGGGTGTGGTGGTGTGGGTGGGTGTGTGTGTGTGTGTGTGTGCGTGTGTGTGTTTATTGCCATACAGGTTGAAAAGATACATTCAGCTGGTATAAATCTGACTTTATTACACAGATTGTGAATCAAGGGAGAAAACTGTGTGAAGGAAACAACTGCTGCCTGACAGAGCGTGTGTTGTGTGTGGAGAGAGAGAGAGAGAGAGAGAGAGAGAGAGAGAGAAGAGAGAGAGAGAGAGAGAGAGAGAACTATGTTTTAAGCCAGACACTGAATAAACAGTCAGGGACAGAGAAAACCAAGTGGCACTTTTCTTGATAAAATAGCTGCCCAAATGAAGGTGATAGGTGTCCAACTATTGCGATTTTTGGTTTATCAGAGTTCTGGTGTCCAACTATTGCGATTTTTAATTTATGAGATTTTTACTTTTTAAAACTAATGCTTTTGTTTGTTGTCAATGACTCAGGTAAAGGATGCAACCAAGAATCAAAGTGAATTAAAGGCAAAGGGTTTCAGATGGAATAGTTATAAACAAGAGAAACAACAGAACTGTAACTGAGACTAAAACCGGTTATAAGGGAAAGCAAGATTTCAGATTTTTTTTTTTTCAAAATCAAAAACAGGAAAGAGTGAAATGGGTAAAAATGAAAATAAATGCAAATGAAAAGCATGATTATTTTTTCTCTGTTAAAAAAAAATGGAAAAAAGGAAAAGAGAGGAAATAGAAGTAGTGTGAATCCAGGAAGGCAACTGAAAGGGGGTGTGCCACTGCAGGGCAGAAAGAGTTAACGACAATGGGAAGACAACATTCTGAAGAACAGTGGGGTATACTATGGAGGTGGGAATGGGAAAGCGTGGACGCATAGGGGTTAAGGGTGGTAAGTGATGGTGGTTGGGGTGAAATGTAACACATTCAGTGGATTAACTGCAGGGCAGAAAAAGAGTTGGTGACAATGGGAAGACAACATTATGAAGAACAGTGGGGTATACTATGGAGGTGGGAATGGGAAAGGGTGGACGCATAGGGTTAGGTGTAGTGATGGGGGTGAAATGTAACCGTGGACCTGGTGGGTGAAGGAGGTTGGGAAATGTAACACGGGTGGACGCATAGGTGTTTGGGGTGACAAGTGATGGGTGTTGGGGTAAAATGTAACACACATTCAGTGGATTTAAACAATCAAAATACAAAGAAAGGCAGTGATAAGAATTAGTAGCCAGGGTCAGATGCAGACGTGCAGAGGTGGGCCTGGGAAGGGAAAGGCGCATCCTCAAAATCACCAGCTTATGGAAGGGAAACCTTGGCAGCAACAGTCAGGGAATTAGAAAACAGAGCGGAAAGAGACTGGCGACATTAGTGACAAGTGAAGCGAGAACAGGATTAGCAGAGGGTCAGGATGAATGGCCAGACTGGAATGTGGATTTCAAAAACAAAAACAGCTGAGTGGGCAGTGCAGGAAATGGAGATTAGACAGGTGTGAACAGATGTCTGCCAAATGAGGGTTAACCATAATAAATAGCAAAGAAGTGGAAACATGAGTGGAATCAGGGAAAAGACCAGAAGGGGCAGGGGGGGGGGGGGGGGGTAGACGAGACAGGCAAGACAAAAAAGGTTAAGTCTGGGAAGGTGAGAAGGAGAGCAGAATGGATTTCAAGAACAGGAGTACTCAGATGAAGGGTGGAAACATTAATAGTGGGATAGGAACAGCTAAGTACCTAAACATCTCATCCATGAAATGGTGTTGCTGAACACATTGCAAGTCAGAAGAACATAGAGAGTAAGAGGGAGTGTACATGGTCACAAGATCAGAGAGACACGGTGCAGTGCCAACATGTGGTGTGCCTTGTGTGTTCAGAACATGTTCAGTGTCTACCGCTAGGTGTCTACCGCTAGTGTCTGAGACAGACAGACAGATAAAAAGTGTGTGTGTGTGCATGTGAGTGAGTGAGTGAGTGAGTGAGTGGTGTGTGTGTGTGTGTGTGTGTGTGTGTGTGCGCGTGTGTGCGCATATGTGTGCGTGCATGCATGCATGTGTGTGTACATCCATGTGTGTACTATTTTATAAACGAGATTCTAGAACCCATCAGAAATAATAAACTAAACTAAAGACAGAAAGAAAGAAAAGAACAACACATTCTCTAAAATATGAACTGAAAAAAAGTATCAAAGGAATCTTTACCTACATAAACGGTTAATAATCAAATATGTTTCATGTCCACTAGAAAAGCGATGAGCAAATACACAGAAGCCACATACACAAAAACCAATAACGTCAATTGAAAAAACAACAAATACAAAATTTCAATGTACAAAATTTAAATGTGGTGCTGCCGGTCTCCCTGAGCTAACCTAAACTACCTATCATGATCTATCCCTACCTGACCCTAATATTCAACCTATACCTAATGCCCGGGCCATTTCCTACAAAATGCCACTTCAGATTTCAATCTAATAGTTGCTGCTGGTCATGAATAAACATATCTTTTTTTTTTTTTTAAGGCTATTCTATATAAAAAGTTTCTTTGCTTTTTCATTGGTACTTTGATCTTATCAGCACCAAAACTAATAAACAGGATTTTCTTTTTTAATACATCAAATTATAATAATTGTATCACAACTATTACGCAGCAACAAAAATTTACAATACAAGCGCTCCTAAAAACTATTACTGCTGTGCCCATCAAAATAAAGAGACAAAACACAACAGAACTGAATATACAATAAGACCAAGGTTAATACAGCAACACACATCAAAACAAACATACTTTAAAGACTAAATCTTTTTATCTTAACTATCTATCTACTCCCATCTCTTTAAAGTTAACTACGCTATGAGCTGGTAGATCTGCCCTTTGTTCACTATATGATGTATATCCCTCTACATGACAACTCTTAACCCTGACCTTATCTCTGACCTACATCAAACCCCCACCATCTGCACAAGACTGTTTCTTCTTTACGGCCACCTCAGGAACAGGGCAGATTTTGTAGCCTGAAACAGGAGGCGACGATTAACGCCGGGCCCTCCTCCTCCTGTTCTGTTCCTGGCGCCTTAAAATAGGCGTCTGTTCTGAAATCAATAGACTGATATCGGTCAGGGGGCCCTCTGACACGGG
>JAMYXO010007339.1:0-2500 GCA_033310375.1 Conus canariensis
AATGTGACAATGAGTAATGCATTTCCAGTCTTTATGTATGAATGTGACAATGAGTAATCCATTTCCAGTCTCTATGTATGAATGTGACAATGAGTAATCCATTTCCAGTCTTTATGTATGAATGTGACAATGAGTAATCCATTTCCAGTCTTTATGTATGAATGTAATAATGAGTAATCCATTTCCAGTCTCTATGTATGAATGTAATAATGAGTAATCCATTTCCAGTCTCTATGTATGAATGTGACAATGAGTAATCCATTTCCAGTCTCTATGTATGAATGTGACAATAAGTAATCCATTTCCAGTCTTCATGTATGAATGTGACAATGAGTAATCCATTTCCAGTCTCTATGTATGAATGTGACAATGAGTAATCCATTTCCAGTCTCTATGTATGAATGTGATAATGAGTAATCCATTTCCAGTCTTTATGTATGAATGTGACAATGAGTAATCCATTTCCAGTCTTTATGTATGAATGTGACAGTGAGTAATCCATTTCCAGTCTTTATGTATGAATGTGACAATGAGTAATCCATTTCCAGTCTTTATGTATGAATGTGACAATGAGTAATCCATTTCCAGTCTCTATGTATGAATGTGACAATGAGTAATCCATTTCCAGTCTCTATGTATGAATGTGACAATGAGTAATCCATTTCCAGTCTCTGTGTATGAATGTGACAATGAGTAATCCATTTCCAGTCTTTATGTATGAATGTGACAATGAGTAATCCATTTCCAGTCTTTATGTATGAATGTGACAATGAGTAATCCATTTCCAGTCTCTATGTATGAATTTGACAATGAGTAATCCATTTCCAGTCTTTATGTATGAATGTGACAATGAGTAATCCATTTCCAGTCTTTATGTATGAATGTGACAGTGAGTAATCCATTTCCAGTCTCTCTGTATGAATGTGACAATGAGTAATCCATTTCCAGTCTCTGTGTATGAATGTGACAACGAGTAATCCATTTCCAGTCTTTATGTATGAATGTGACAATGAGTAATCCATTTCCAGTCTCTGTGTATGAATGTGACAATGAGTAATCCATTTCCAGTCTCTATGTATGAATGTGACAATGAGTAATCCATTTCCAGTCTCTATGTATGAATGTAATAATGAGTAATCCATTTCCAGTCTCTATGTATGAATGTAATAATGAGTAATCCATTTCCAGTCTCTGTGTATGAATGTAATAATGAGTAATCCATTTCCAGTCTCTATGTATGAATGTGACAATGAGTAATCCATTGCCAGTCTCTATGTATGAATGTGACAGTGAGTAATCCATTTCCAGTCTCTCTGAATGAATGTGACAATGAGTAATGCATTTCAGTCTCTGTGTATGAATGTGACAGTGAGTAATCCATTTCCAGTCTCTTGTATGAATGTGACAATGAGTAATGCATTTCAGTCTCTATGTATGAATGTGACAGTGAGTAATCCATTTCCAGTCTTTATGTATGAATGTGACAGTGAGTAATCCATTTCCAGTCTCTGTGTATGAATGTGACAATGAGTAATGCATTTCCAGTCTCTATGTATGAATGTGACAACGAGTAAATCCATTTCCAGTCTCTATGTATGAATGTGACAATGAGTAATCCATTTCCAGTCTCTATGTATGAATGTGACAACGAGTAATGCATTTCAGTCTCTATGTATGAATGTGACAATGAGTAATCCATTTCCAGTCTCTATGTATGAATGTAATTATGAGTAATCCATCTCAGCCCTCTCTCCTTTCCCACCCACCCCTTTCAGCCCTCTCTCCTTTCCCACCCACCCCTTTCAGCCCTCTCTCCTTTCCCACCCACCCCTTTCAGCCCTCTCTCCTTTCCCACCCACCCCTTTCAGCCCTCTCTCCTTTCCCACCCACCCCTTTCAGCCCTCTCTCCTTTCCCACCCACCCCTTTCAGCCCTCTCATTCTCTCTCTCTCTTGTTCTGTCTGCCTGTGTTTTCTCTCTCTCTCTCTCTCTCTCTCTCTCTCTCTCTCTCTCTATATATATATATATATATATATATATACTAGCCGGTGTACCCGGCTTCGCTCGGGTATATCTGTACAATAATTTTCTGGCCACCCCGCTCTCTCTCACCACTTAAAAGACAATACAATAAAATTCAGCTTGGGTTTGTTTCGTTTTTCCCATGCTGAACCAATTGCCCCAGCCTCCTCCTATCTACTTCACCCAATTTCTTCGGACGCCCACTCCCTTCTTGCCTCTCAATCTGTTTTCCCTCACGAATTTTTTTCGTAATACGATACACAGTCCATAGAGGGATGCCTGTACTTTGTGAACTTACTGATGCATTCTCAATTCCTTGATTGAAGTGCTCCAAAATGACAACTCTGTAGGGGCCACCATAACCTAGTGGATAAGGCGCTGGACTCATGATCCAAAGGTCGTGGTTTCGAATCCCGGCTTGGTCTTGGAAAGTTTAACGTGGAATGTTTCCAGCTAAAATGACCGTAGTTCACCCCGAT
>JAMYXO010007339.1:7500-12246 GCA_033310375.1 Conus canariensis
CGCGTGCTCACATCTCCCCCCCCCCCCCCACCTCTCTCTCTCTATGTCTCCTCAGCTCGGCCCTCTGTGTGTCTGTGTGTCTGGATGGGTGTTTGCCTGTCTGTCTGTCTGTCTTTCTGTCTGTCTGTTTGTCTGTCTGTCTGTCTCTGTCTCTATGTCTGTCTGTCTGTCTCTCTCTGTCTCTCTGTCTCTGTCTCTGTCTTCTTCTCCTCTCTCTCTCTCTCTCTCTCTCTCTCTGTGCGTCCCATCAGCTCGTCCTTCTGTGTGTGTGTGTGTGTGTGTGTGTGTGTGTGTGGTGTGTGTGTGTGTGTGTGTGTGTGTGTGTGTGTGTGTGTGTGTCTCTCTCTCTCTTAGCCTGTCTGCCTGCCTGCCTGTTTGTCTGTCTGTCTGTCTGTCTGTCTGTCTGTCTGTCTGTCTCTCTCTCTCTCTCTCTCTCTCTCTCTCTCTCTCTCTCTCTGTCCGTGTATATGAGTATTAGGTCTATAGCGATCGACTGCTTAAAGTAGACTTATTAACGAGTTCAGTTTGTAAGCGTGACAACTAACTTTCACTGTGCTGATAATCATTCTGGTATTATTGATATTCATCTTACTATACAGCCGTAAACAAATTCATGAACACTTTCCAGTCACGTTAAACCATAATCCTAGTTAACTTTGCCTGAAAGAAAAACGACTTTTCAGTTGGAAATATAGCCTACCGCACAGAGTTCCATACTTGTAAACACTTTGCTCGTCTACTAGCACTTACCCCAGACAGTGATGTCACGCGAATGTGTGTCTGGGCATCTTATCTCGAAGGCCACGGCATGATTCTCAGTAACATGTTTTTGGAGAATGGAGGCTGAGCTAATAGAAAGGATGATTGATGTCTTGAAGTGGCAATCTTCGTCAAACTGTAATCCCCTTTAACGTAGCTGTTTACACACGTTATCGAGGTCCCGACTCCCAACACCTCATTAACTAAAATCCTCCCATGAGGCTTTCTCCCTATGAAATATGATACGGTTTTCAAACGTAGTTCGCCGAAAAAACACTTGAATTCACTTATAAAGAAAATACAAAAAATCTCAAATGAGTCAATAAATTGAAAAAGTTTTTGAAATTTCTGACTTGACTTACCTTTGGCATTTAACTACAACGTCACAAAGGGCAAACTAAATGATTTAAACTACGATTTTGCCAAGGGCAAAAAGATTTTCTGAAACATGAGCTCACCTTCGGCATTGAACCAGGATGTCACAAAGAGCAATGTAAATTGCGTAAACTAGGATTTTACCGAGGGCAAAATAAATTTGAAACACGAGTTCCCCTTTGCTAAAATGGTCATATTAATTTAGAGGTCTGTGTGCACTGACATAAAGAAGGCGTGCTATTGTTCAATGCTGTGTAAGCTTATAAATTTGAGGGACGTGCTAATACGTAAAACAAAATTGACTGAAACACAAAGCGAACCAACAATAGAAAGAAAGCGACAAAATAAAAGAACTTACCGTAACTTAAAACCCGAGAAGCTGAGCAGACAGCTGAAGGGTAGGGGTAGGGGTAGGAAGGGGGTGGGGAAGGCATGTTCTCTGGTGCAGAACGGACTTGTTTCAGTCCAGTGACCACTCATTTACCTCTCTGACCCACTTTACTTAGCCAGTAGTGTACCTTAGTACTTGAAGTGCTCCGTGCGACCTGTCGAAGAAACACGACAAAAATAATTGCCTGATCATGAAATTCATCCAGTTTAGTACACATTTGCTGTTCATCATTTTATGTCTGGATGACTTACAGAACAAGCAGTTTGCATTCTGCTGATCAGAAAAGAGAAATGAGTAAAAAGGGTGTAAGTATTAGCAGTCAAAACGCACATCGTCGGTGTCCTGCCAGACCTCGTATCTGCATTTTCATAGTTTTGAGAAAATCGAAAAAGACTTTTAAAAAATCCACGTTCTCTGTTTAAGTTATATTTTTCATTCCCTGCATAGAAAACTGATGCCAAAAATGGTTCATATAGATTTTGAAAACCACAGGTACCTTTATACAGAAATATAAGTGAAAATGTGTAGATACGAGTTTTTGCACGAAAACCTGTGAACAAAAATGAGCACATACTAGGTTTTGCAGGACTGTCCTTTAAACTGAAGTGACATAAATGAAGCATTCAGAAGACATAATAATGTCTTCTGGATGGTTAGTTTTTATGTCATGCATGCTGAACTTTAATAACAAGTCGCATTTGAAGGAAATCTCTTTTTCAAACATAGTTTAACAGAAAAAAAGTTATTTTGATTGCGCAGTGTAGACTATCAATGATTATCAATGATAATAAAAGCAAAATGCGTCTAGTCAGTCTTGTGTGTGTGTGTGTGTGTGTGTGTGTGGTGTGTGTGTGTGTGTGTGGTGAGAGAGAGAGAGAGAGAGAGAGAGAGAGAGAGAGAGAGAGAGAGAGAGAGAATCAAAAACATGCACAACATCCGAACCTGAC
The DNA here is from genome assembly GCA_033310375.1 of Conus canariensis. Taxonomy (NCBI): domain Eukaryota; kingdom Metazoa; phylum Mollusca; class Gastropoda; order Neogastropoda; family Conidae; genus Conus; species Conus canariensis. Next base: position 9,973 of record JAMYXO010007339.1, read on the forward strand.
CGAAAATATTGTTGTCTTGCCAACTGATTCAACAATCTTTATTACAGAAATATCAGCCAGAATGAAATTTTCAGAAATCAACACAGTCTACACATCTGTACGCCGCCAACACTGCGGCCAGTAAAGAATGAAATTTTCAGAAATCAATGTAGAACTACACATCTGTACACTGCCAGAACCTTGGCCAGTAAAGAATAAAATTTTCAGAAATCAATGTAGAACTACACATCTGTGCACTGCCAGAACCTTGGCCAGTAAAGAATGAAATTTTCAGAAATTAATATAGAACTAAACATCTGTGCACCACCAGAACTGTGGTCAATAAAAAATGAAATTTTCAGAAATTAATATAGAACTAGGGTAGGTAGCCCTAACAACCGGACAGTTGCTAAGGGCGTAATTCCCGGACGAGCTACAGTATTCTCTGTCTTGTCCGGGAATTATGCCCCTAGCAACTGTCCGGGTGTTAGGGCCACCTACCCTCCACATCTGTGCACCACCAGAACTGCGGTCAGTAAACCGATGAAATTGTCAGAAATTTATATAGAACAACACAATCATCTCAGCTTGCACCGCCAAAACTGCGGCCAGTAACAAAATGAAATGTTTAGAAATAAATTTAGTACTACACATCTCGTGTATACCGCCAGAAATATCAACATAGTACACTACTCTACACCGCTTCAAGTGTTTCTCAGTATGACTTAGAAAAAAGATTACTTCCACACTTGATGTTTCCCTCATGATCTGTCAGGTTGTGAGCGAGACGTCAAGATATGTGGACGTGTGGATATAATTTCGTTTCTAAATCCACACTTGACGTCTCACTTACATCCTGAGAGAGCATTTAGCCAACAGTTAAACTATGTGTTGTGAAAGCAACAGAGGAATGGTACTGTGGTCTCTCAGATCAGACTCGGTCATGGAGAAGATTGTCATAGAAGCCATGGTACTCCATGGGCATCACAGTCTTCAGCTGCTGGAGGTGGTCCCACTTTGACTTCTTGATTGATCTCGGCTGTCTGTATAGCTGTGTGATTTGCACTGCTGCCCCTCTGTTGGACCTGCGGGGAAGTGGAGCCCAGTCGTCTGTGTGATCAAGCTTGTAGCTGATCACTCCATCTGGTGAGTATTTCAGTGCCCTGATGTCGACCACCTGAGGATCACCTGCACAGTTTCCAGGCCGAATGCTTCTGTAGTAGGAAATGTTTGAAAAGTCCTTGAAGAAGTTAAAGTCCACGTTCTTCACAATGTAAGGATGAGGCTTGCTCCTGGCAGAAGTGAAGACCTCTGAATACTCAGGTGGCCAGTAGATCTGGCGATGACGTAGTCGGCGTTCAATGGTGGAGTGTACCGAATCAACCTCCATCCAGGTGTGCCCTTTTTCCAGGTACTTTTGTATGATAATTGTCTTGTTTTCCACTGCAATGTGCAGGAGACAGTTTGACAGAATTGTATTTCTATTTTGATAGCAACACCCATCCGAGTAGATGATAATGGTACTGAGTGTGTGACTGGCGAGCGAGCCCTGAATGTAGTCCATGATGCAGGAGGCAAAAGTATTGCTTGTGACGTCACCATTGCATTCATGCCAAAAGTAACACACACACCTACGTGACGTAAGTTCATAGAGGTAAAATTATGGCAGCAAAGTTTGGTTTTAAGTATGAGGCATGGCAAACCCGCCTAGGAGCCAAAAGCACTGCCTGCAAATCCATGGTAAGAACAAGGACACTGCTGTCATCTTGTGCCATTCTCTTGTCTTTTTTCTTTTCATTTGAGCCTCCTCTTTTGCCTGATGTGACAATCAAACTGTTCTGCTGAGTACTGTCCTAAGATGTAGGACGTAAAAAATGTTACATTGGGCCTTCCTGGGTTTAAATATAGCAATGTTTTATTGTTTTTGATACCCGATGAGCACCTGTCTCGATGCCCGTTTGACACCTTGCTGTCACATAAGCCTGGGAAAAACTTAACTAGCTGACTCTGGACTGTACATGTTTCCAGATAAAGTTGTTCGAGTCTCTGCGACAGTAGTGTGACGGCAACTTTGGGAGCGATTTCCAGAAAAGAACGTGCCAGTTCACTCTTTGGATCATCACTGCCTTGGAGGGGTGTGATGGAACTCTCCTGCATACCATGTGAAACGATCCACTCATGGCCCAGTTCCGGACACTCCATTCTTTAAACACATAAAGTGTTCATAAACATTGTCTTACACACCTGAACCTTTCATCCTGATGCGTAAGTGGGGGGGGGAGGGGGGGGGGGGGG
>JAMYXO010007340.1:5000-12243 GCA_033310375.1 Conus canariensis
TGCTCTTTTCGATTTTCAAGTGCCGTGGGTTCTTTAACGTGTGCAGGGGGCCAGGAAGGCACACGGGTCCGACTCGCTTATAGTCCCCATCCGATGGACTTGACGTTCAGTTCGATTTGTCATTCAAACTAGGAAAGAAAGGGAGAGAAAGGCAGGGCTCGAACCCACGCACTTCTCACACGTTGGATTGGCAGGCGAACGTCTAAACCACTCTGCCACCTTTCTTCCTTTCTTCTTTACAATGTAAACAAACCAAAAATACTTGATGTCATATATTTTCAAAACCAAAGCCCATATGGTTCCTAAAATGCACTAAGTACTATTTTGAAATACAAAACAATATATACACATTGAATCTGAAGATATAACATATTACCATGATAAATGAAATACTGTATTTTGCTTTCTATTGATGAAGCATCATTTTGTATTAAATTCTTACTGAGTGAAATATACTTTTTGCTGCTACAACATGGAAGGATATTGGTCCCTATGACAATGAAAAGTAATTATAACTCAATACATCACTGTGACGTGTTTTTGTTTGTTTTTTTGTTTGTTTGTTTGTTTTTGTTTTAACTGAACTGGACATACTCCGCAATCTAGATGGAAATTAAATATACTTTCATACCTTCCCCACTTTCTTACTGTCTCGTCCCCAAGTGTTCAAGTTGGCCTCTGTGTGTGTGTGTGTGTGTGTGTGTGTGTGTGTGTGTGTGTGTGTGTGTGTGTGTTATTGTTGTTTTCTTAGGGCATTTATTCTCCCTCTGTGAAGCTATCCTGTAACAATTCACTATAAACCGTGAGAAAATAGTCTTCTACTATGAGTGGTCTTTTAAAGATGTTTGTTTGCATTCTTTGGTCGTATCAAAATATGTGTTCTGTGTAATAATATATGTTTAGTGTACACTGGGATAAATTACGCTTACGTGTACATGTAAGAAATAAAGAGAAAAAAAATAATACATGTAGAGAACTATAAAATAGGCATTCTGGCTCACCCACCTCCGCCAGCTCCAACCGGCTAAAGCCGGTTTCGCTGTTGCTCCGCCGGCTTACCCAGAATGCCTATTTTATAGTTCTCTAATAGTAAACACTTTACAAACATACATAATGTGTAGGATTATCTGTTTTTAATACTAATTTAGAAAACTTTTGAGACTTAAGTTTTTGCTTAATCCTTCGTTTTTCTTGATCGTTTTCAATAACATCATTTTCACGCATACATTCATCAAATGCGTCTCTGTCTTTCATGTGAAATAAAACCACTGTCTTTAATTGTTCTCTAAAGTCTTTTAAAACTGAGTTATATTTTTGACATAAAATCCACACACTTATCCCAGCATGTCTTCCACTGAAAGCCAGTTTTGATAAAGTGTTTCTCTTTTTAACTATGTCTCTTTCTGCCGAACAGTCATCTATAATAAATAGTGTCTGAGTTCCTTCAAACTGTCTATAAAAGTGTTCTAAGCACTCGCTAAGTTTATTGCTAGGATCAACTAAATAGATTTTATCATCCGTCCATATAAACCTTCTGTCGTGATATGCTTTGTTCCATTTAAGTGTTGGGCAGAAAATTACTATATGATCAAAATTATAACGATAAACTGTTTGTAATAGGTCGAGGACAAATATTGTTTTTCCACAACCAGTCTGTCCACAAATCAATGAACAATGAGGGGTTTTTGTCATAAAGTTTAACATCGGCATTGACACCAAAGTCGTCTGCTCCATAGTTTTAAAACAGAATTTAATCTAATCCAGTTATTGTTTTTATCATACTCTCTGTCAAAACTTGTTCAGTATAATAAAAACCCTATAAGGCCCAAATGTGTAAGATTAATCCAGTTCAGTTCTGTAAGATCGTTTCTATTTAAACTAATATCAATTTTGTTGCTTGTTGTTATGACCTTAATATCCTCGCCATTGTAAAGAACGACGACAGTAACTTTAAGTTTGTCAACGTCTAAGTTTTGCCAGCTAATAAGAATTCCTTCCATAAGGTTGTCACTGACACCCACAGCTCCATTTCTTGCCTCATCTTTTAAGACAGAAATTTTAAATATCATTGTGAACGTGTCTCCTAATTTTGTGCGTGGAATGAACTGTAATTTTGTAGAAGCTTTCTTTAAAACCGATTCTCTTCTGTGGAGGATGTACTGTTTGTCCCCAAACGGCTTTATTTCGATCTCTTTCCGACTGTTGTCCTCTGGCATAAGACTTACATGTAAAGGGCCAGAGTTCAATGCTTTTCTGAAACTTTTTTGACGGTCAAAAAATGTAAATGGGCTTAAGAATTCAAATTTTATGTCCCATTCTAAATATGGTTCTAAGTGCCATTTGTTGTCAGTTTTTCGAACTATTTTATATTCATACTGACCTGTATTATTTGCTTCTAGATTGCGTAGTTGTTCTAGTTTAGGAAACCTTTTGTTGTCGTCAACCTCTTTGCGCTTATAATAACCATCTTTAGTGTACTCAAAACCATATAAAGTGCCTATCTCACCGTTTTGTTCAAAGTCCTCAACGTCTGCAAGGTCTTTTAATTCTAAAGTTACACACCTCTCAGGCGCTAATGTAACCCCCGAATCGTCTGGTCCACGTGACATTTTTTAAAACAACGTATTATTTTATTTCTAAAACAATGTGCAGGCTGTCACATTTGACGACTTTTCCTGTTTGGTCTTTGATTTTTATATTAAACGATCCGACCCTCCCACAAGCTAATCTTTTAAACTGTAAATTAGGGAATCGTATAATTTCATAATCGCAATATGCAGCTTTCCCTGATGGAAGAGCTCTTAAAACAGTTGAGGGCCTTCCATCATATAAGTTTTCATCAGTGCTCAGCTCGTCCAAATGAACATAGAGTAATGAATGTAATGCAAGATCGAGCGGATATTCTCCCTCATAAGTAGTTTCGTCTGGTGCAACTCTAAATCTATGATAGGCTTGATTGGTTTTAAAGCCTAACATTTTAGCTAGCTCTACATCAAAAAAGTAATTGACTACTTCTTTTTCAGGTTTGAATGTCAACATTGTTTTTAGATTTGCATTGTTAAGTTTGAGAGTAATGTCGAAGTTACTCATTGCTTCTTTTAGCGAGCAAAACCCGTAATAACCATCAGGTATGGTTAACTGGCTAATTACGTCTCCTCTTCTGTCAAGTTTTGAAATCTTATTATTTTCCTTGGATTCACTTATATTAAACCACACGACTTTGTAGAATATTTCATGGAGTGCGACCCTTTGGGTTCCGCAGTTATTATAATAGCATACTCTAAAAACGAAGGACTGCCTTGAGTTGTTATTGTTACAAACATTTTTAAAACAAATTTAAAAATGAGTGCATTCAAATATACTAATGCAAAATATTCTGTCGGGCCGCACTACAGTCCTAAAGATATAACAACTGACACCCTTGGCATTTCTGTGACTCAGTCTGACGCCTTTCAAGTAAAGGTTAGTACTCCATTAAACAGATATCTTAACCCTCCTATTAAAAAAGACCACATCCCGAAAGTGTGGTTCAGTCATCCGATGCAGTTTTATCAGAACCAGTTAAACTTTGCTGTGTTTTGTGCATCAACTGGGTGTGGAGTGTCGTATGCTGATCATTTAAATCATCCTGATCCTTTGGTGAGGTCAGTGTATAGATTTCATTTTTATTACACCTTCAGACGTATTTTATCTGAACTGCAAGCGCCATTACCAAATGACAAAACGTTTAATCCATTCAGCAACAGAATAGATTACAAGGCTTTTGAAAGGATCTGTAACGAATTTGATATTGACCCAAAGACAGACTTTAGACAAAAGTTGGATCTTAATCATGGTTTAGGCACTCTTTATTATTGGGGCGTGCACAGAAAGTATAACTATGATTGGAATCCTCCTTACACATCTTGCTCTTCAGGCACAACTGTTCACCTCGGGTCCATAGAGCAAGAGCATAAAACAGCATGGACAACATTTATTTTGGATACTTCTAATGGTCTAACTAGAGCGGGAATAGAACGAATAAACGACTCCATTCGTACTTATGTTTGGTGTTTGCTAGGTTCGCAAGCACAAACGAGATCAAACATAATTGATCCTTCTACTGGCTTTGACGCCCAAAAACAGTATTTAGCAAATTTAGAGGATTCTATTAATTCTGCAATTGATTTGCCTTCAAGTATTAAAAGGTACCAAAATGTTTTGCAATACGCAAGATCGAAAGTAGACTTTGCTGTTGGCACTGGTTTATACATGCTGCCTTCTGACCTCAGACTTCAGATAGGAACAATAATAAACTATAATAATGAAATCCTTGTGGCTGGTAAAGAAGAGAAGGTCGGAAAAAACGACATAAATTCTAAGCCAGCAATAGCAATAAAAAAAGAAGCCCCACCAATCCCCGAGCCCCCCAAACCCCCCCATTCAATCCTTGTGGCCCCAAGAAATAATGACCATGAATATGAAAAGACGGCACTTGTTATTGGATTAACTGCCCTAGGATTACTTGGTCTTTATCTTACTAAAGAGTAACCCAACTATTAAGACAACTAATGCCCATAAGTGCTCGGCCATAAAGCCAACTACTTTACTTGCAGTAGACAAAAGCCAGCTAACGATCCCCCCTATTATACCAGGCAAAGAGTCTATTGCCTTACTGGCTAATTTTTTTAATAAACTTGCAAGATGATCAAGTTGTTTTTTTACCCATGATTTATCTGACGACGGAGTTGGCGGGCCTGGTGGCACTGCTCCCCCACCACCACCGCCTGTAATAGCCAACACCAGTGTACTTATTGCAAATCCTAAGGCTGTTATAACACTTGCTAATGTGACACCTTGCTCTCTAAACAGTGTTCTTATTCGTTCTGCTAGTGTTGTGTCTTCATATAAAATTCTTTGGATAGTTTCTCTTATTCTGCTCACTTGAGTTCGTAATTGTTCTCGGTTAGTAGACAGCACTTCTAGTCTTGCTGATCTCTCTTGTTCAAGATCTTTTAGTCTTTGTGTTATTCTTTCTTTAACACCAGGTCCTAAGTTGTGGTCATCAGCCTCAACTAGTTTTTCTTTTTCTCTTTTTATATGCTCATCTAGTTCACCCAGTTTTGCTAAATTGTTTGTTAATTCGCCTCTGATGCTTTTCAAAGCATGATCAAGGGCCGTTATTTCTCTCATAGGTAGCGGCGGATCGTGCATAGTTTTTAATACTGTTTCTTCTGAAAAACTGGTTTCTATTATTTCGTCTGCTGTTGGGCTTAAATCTTTAAGGGGTATGTTTTGAATTTGGTTTTCTGTTGGGAGTTTCTGTAGTGTGTTTTGAAGTTTAGCAACTGCCTCACTGTCTAATCTTCGCGGTTTAGCAATGCCAAGGCGATTTTGATCGCTCACACTGAGCCTTTGTCTAATTGTAGTCTTTGCTAAAAACTTTGATGGGTCTGGTTTAGTTGTAAGCTGAACAAGTTGTCCTTGCTCGTTTTTCACAAACAAATGGTCATCTTTTGTTTCAAAATCATTAGGGTCTATAAAATCAGGAGGTTCTTGGCCTAAACTTTGATAAAATGATTTGACCTTACTTTCTGTTAATTCACGCCGCAATGATTGTAATGGATGTGTCAAAGGCGTCATTTCACTCATGTCGTCTCCAGGATCAAAAACATCATAATCTTCTTCTGCCATGTTTTAAAAATAATTAACTTTTTATTTTGTTTTATAAAAAAATGTCACAAGCATATGGCTCGATTCTTGACCCGCATAGAAGACTGAAAGAGCCCTTTGGCGTGAAGGGAAATAAACAGAATATTATTGTTCCAAATAATCCATCTACTATTGATTCAGATCAAATTCTTACTGTTAAATTTCCAGACCTAGGAGCAGATGAAGTGATTGTGCCGGGATCTGCACGTCTTACTTTCAAAATAGAACTCGAATCAGCAACAGACGAAAACAGGACAGTAGTCCAGAATTTGGGACGGGCAATCGTTAAGAAAATTTCTATAAAACTTGAGGGGCAAGAAATATTTTCTTTACACAATGCAGACATATTTCTAATCTATTCTGATCTATGGCTAACCGATAATGAAAGGGCCGATCTTGCGTTTCAAGGAATCGAAAATAACGAAGCACTAAAACACAGAATAGACGCCGAAGACGCTAAAGACGGTAACAAGTATGAAGCTGTAAGTTTTGCTTATGGAAATCGCTTTTCCATACCCTTAGATTTTGAGTTGTTAAAAGCGCATGCGCCATACTTTCAAGGAGCATTAAAAGACAGATTGTCATATGAACTAACTTTTAATGAATACAAACGTGTCATTAGATCGACAGACACTGATTCCAAGTACAGCATTTTTGACATCTCGTTAGAGTTTGACATTGTTAGCAACCCTAACTTAGCAAGGCTGATTGAGCAACAATATCAGTCAAAATTAGCAATATATTACGAAAGAGTGATTCATCATTCAAAATATCCTAAAAGCAGGGCAGACACAATATGGAACTTTAGTTTTAGCGCCGCAGCAAGATCCCTTAAAGGTATTTTATTGCTGTGTGAAGATGAAAAAAAACCTTTCCAAAAGCCCAAAGTGAAAAGTTTATCAACCCTAAAATAAGAAAGTACAATGTTCAATTGGGGGTTTGTCCAAACCCAAGTCTAGGGTAGGGGGCTTAAACCTTATCATCATTTTGAGGGAAATAAAAAAAATTGTTTGGAGGCGGGAGGTTAGAAATCCAACAGTGAATTGTGTCTAAAGTCTACACCCCCCACAGTGTTAGAATTGTGAATATTTAACAACGAAATACGGTTTATTTGGGTTGACCTTTAAAGGGAACAGGGGGATAAAACAGTTGGATGGGAGTGGGGGGAAACAGGGTTTAAAAACGTTTAAAAAACATTCAAAAATTTATAAAGAAAAAAAAGAGTGATAAAAACCCCTTTAAAGGGACCTTTGTTTTTTTAAAATAAGATGCGCAGCTGAATATTCAAGTTAAAAGATTAAAAAAATATCCCAAAATAAATTATTTTTTTTTTTTAAAAAAAAACAGTTGTTAGGTTTTTCCCAAAAATGCCCCAAAAAAGGGGAATTTTTGTAGACATAAAAACTTTAGATTAACAAAATAACACAAAAAACAAAAAAACTAGAGCAGGGGCCCTTTTAAAATACAGTAAAACCCCAAAAAAGGATTTGCTGTTTTAAAGTGTTTTCATATGTTAATATGGAGCATCGATCATAGTGCTTTTATCAGCAGG
>JAMYXO010007341.1:0-7500 GCA_033310375.1 Conus canariensis
GAAACAACAATAACATTTACAATAACTGGAGTGCATTGAACCAATTCCACGCTCCTCTCTCCTTAGCGAGCAGTATGACAAATACTACAGACGATCCAAACAGGGAATTGGATGATTCTCTTGATGAAGATGATGATTATTATTTGTGGTTTGATCTCTATCGACCATATAGACAAGCGTATGATATGATCTACAAAATCGGTAGCCCTACTGTGCTTGTGTTTGGAATCTTTGGAAATCTTATGATCATTCTGATTATGTTTCGTCTTCCCACATCCAATGCTGGTGTGCTGTTCCAAGTTCTGGCGTGCTCTGACTTGCTTATGTTGGTAATAAGTCCTTTTGAAAGCTGGCTTGCAAGAGAATTTGATGTACCAAGAATCCGAAGTCTGGGTGCCTGGCCATGTAAGGTGGAGGAATTGATAAGGTACATGACGCCTCCTTTGTCAGCGTCCATGCTTGTGACCCTCTCCATGCAAAGAGCGGCATCTGTGCTGTGGCCTCATCGAATCAGTGCAGTGTGGACGAAGAGAATATCAAGAGCTGTTGCCGTCTTAATGATCGTCGTCACCTTTCTAATCAACTGTCACTTCCTCTATGGATATGACCGTGATGAACATTACTGTCACGATAGGTGTTGTCCTAAGGCTGCATTAGATAAGTACAAATGGTTCATGGACGAGATGTGGCCGTGGGTAGACTTAGTTCAATTCTGTCTTCTACCTTCCATACTTTTGGTGCTTAGCAATAGCATTATTCTGTGGACACTTTTCGGGTCTATGAGAAAAGGCAGGCGACTTCCTGTACAACAAGCCACTGAGGACTCCAGACAACAGCAAGCGACGTTATTGACTGTGACTCTTATAGTTGTCAGTGTGTCTTTTATTCTCCTGACAGTACCCATGGCAATAACAAAATACATGCCACCTGTTGAGGAAGACGACCCCATTCAGTATGGAAAGTATAAAGTCTTTACTGGTCTCAGTCGTATTTTGTGGTACAGCAATAGCGCCATCAACTTTTATCTGTACTGTTTGATGGGTAGGAGGTTTAGATCAGAGTTTAAAAACTTAATTCTTCAGCTTTTCAGAATATTCTACAAAGTAAAATAGGTCAGTTATCTCTCTCTCTCTCTCTCTCTCTCTCTCTCTCTCTCTCTCTCTCTCTCACACACACACACACACACACAACACACACACCACACACACACACACACACACACACACAAGGGTGGAGGGTGGGGGGGGCTACATGAACTTGACTGTGTGTCTCTGCTGCATCAGTAGTTATATTAACGCAAAAACCACACACTTACCTGTGTTGCACAGGTGGTCTGTCGCCCCCTCCCTTCTTTTTGCACCATCTTTTTACAGGTTTGACGCACGTACACAGTTTGATGTTTTGTGAAGACCATCACTGTTAAGGTGCAAATGTTTGTTTACGTTTGAAGTCCAGTACTGGGCCCTGAATAACTGAAACGTTTGAGAACCTATGCAACACCAGGTGCGTGACTACGTGTTAGTTGCCTGTGTTGATAAAGTTGTTTGTGTATTGGTTTCTTTAAGTGTGTTGTGTTTTGTAGTCTGTCTGTCAGTTTTAAGGGTCGTTGATGATGGATGGATACGTCCGGCTTAGCGTCTGTGACAGTGACGAAGTCTGTCGTAGTGACAGAGGTAGGAGACAACAGTCAAGATGATTCGGTATAAGACAAGGCGACTCTCGCCAGCATCTTAGGTTAAATGGACTGAAAATATGTCAGTGACAGAGGTCGAAGTCAACGGTAAAGGAACATATAAGCTTGGAAGTTGTGACCCAAATTGACATTTAATCTCAAGTAACCCTGTCAGTGTCACGGTAAGCTAGAACTCCAAACACGATTAAATGGCCCCAGATGTAAATACGGTCACACAGACTGAAGAGCAGGTGACCAATCTGGGTCGTGGTGATGCAGATCAGCTGAATAAACGAAGCTCTTTGTGACTTGGATTTTGGTTAATGTTCCATAAACCTGAACTGGAACAGGAAGCTAAATCTGTTCATAGAGGCTCCCGGAACAGCTGAAGTTACATGACTCAAATTTGCTCATTGTGAACAAATCATCAGTGTGCAAGATGACGTCACCTTTAATGAGTCCAGTTTTGATCATGGCGCGCGCGTGCACAAACACACGCACACGCACACACACACATGCACACGCACACACACACACACACACACACACACACACACACACACACACATACACACACACACACGCACACGCGCACACACACACACACACACACACACACACACACACACACACACACACACACACACACACACACACACACATGGGCCATATTTGGACAAATCATTTTACGTTCAATATACAGAGACTAAAAGTTGTAATATCTGAAAAGTTAGAAAATGAATATACTGGACATTGGAAAGACAAGAAAAACAACTCATCAAAATTAACTTTTACAACACTTTTGTAAAAGAATATGAAACAGAAAATTATTTAGTCACTGTTACAGATCCGAGGCACAGACAAGCCTTGACAAGACTTCGGATAAGCGCCCATGCTTTAAAAATAGAAAAAAGGACAATATCTGCATACATCTAGAGAACAAAGACTTTGCAATTGCTGTAATGTATTGGAAGACGAAGCTCATTTTCTTGATCACTGAAACGTTTGATGCCAACAAATATATTCTATTGAAAGGCAAACAGTGTCTTAATATCAGTGCTTCAAACGTTGTTCCAAGCCAGTTAATGAGTATGGAGAATGCTCTGTCATTATTAGGGAAATCTGTGTATGATTGTTTTGTTCTTCTATGATAGCCATATTGTGTCTCATAAACCTTGAGATTTCATGACAATAAAACTTATTCTATTCTATTATACACACACACACACACACACTCTCTCTCTCTCTCTCTCTCTCTCTCTCTCTCTCTCTCTCTCTCTCTCTCTCTCCTTCTCACACACACACACACACAGACACACACACACAGACACACACACACACACACACACACACACACCACACACACACACACACACACACACACACACACACACGACATAACTAGTGCCTGTCTAGCAACTGACGCAAGAAATCGAAAACAATAGAAAGAAATCTTTCACCGCCTGTGATTTTAACATGAAGTTTACAGCTGAATGATTAGCACACAACTGGACTGGTGTATAGGCAGTCGAGTAAAATGGTCAGTATAGTCTTAGAATCTATGACATACAAACATCCCCCACTTTCTATGAAGTTAGATGAAATCAGTCTATCAATCAATCAATCATCAACCAATCGATCAATCAATCAATCAATCAATCATCATCATCATCATTATCATCATCTTCATCATTATCACATAAACTACTTATATGTTTCTGTCCAGATCTGATAGTAGATTGGTTTTATTATCAGGTACGGTGAAAGAGGACGAAAATTCCATTCCTGCCAAAAACACTGATGTACCTTTTAAGATTCTGGGGAAATCATCAGTTGCATCAACCCTTTATCTCAATGTCACGGATGCGTTGGTGCGTGTGTCTGTTTGTCTGACTCACAGAAATTCGGATGCGTGTACGATTTTTAATTCACACACACCCACACATTCGAAACATGGACAGCCAGGCAACACGTCAACGAAATCTTTTTTTATGCTGCCCAAGCCATTAAAACACAAATACACAAAAACACAGCAATATACAACAATATCAATTCAGCAAAATAACACACGCCATAACCCTAGGCGTACAATTCACGATATAAATATGTATATGTGTTATTCTTTTCTTTTCTTTCTTTTGGCCACGTCCGGCTCAACACGACAGTCTACAGACGTCGCAAGTCTCTCGTGAAGAATGCTGTAGAAGAAGTCCTCTCCTGGGACTCACACAGTCAGGAGGAGCAGCTCGCAGAGTCCACACAAAACCGAAGCGACGGCTCTGTCCACAATAGGAGCGAATGCTCCAACACGAGAAAAGCTGCGTCTCACACACGAAATAAGACGTTGGTCCTAACACCACAAAGCGACGGCTCTGGTACAGCAGCAGCGACAGCTCCGGTACAACTGGCCCAACAGGTCGCTGGTTCAAATACCTCAAAAGCGGCGGCTCTGGCTCGGCAGGAGTGGCGGCTCTGGCACAACTGGCACGTCGGGTTACTGTCGACTCACACATCGACCTCTCCACACCCTCAGCAGGGCGGAGACCGATAGATCTCGGCTACGCCCCAGAGCCGGGCGCAGTGGCAGGACGGGTTACTGTTGACTCCCTCGTCGACCCTCTCCACACCCTCAGCAGGGTGGAGACAGGGGGTAGACTCTGGCTACACACAGACCCTCTAGCAGTGGCAACCAGTTCCCAGTCACACCAGGACAACAACTCTACCTGGGGGAACTGTCTGCCACAGCAACTCCTCTGGAGTCCCTCTTCGGCCACTGAGAACTTGCACTGCCGGAACTGCTGTAAAGACTGCCTGATCGTTTTAGCTCAGCTGACTTATACAGAGCGCAGGTGAGCAGCAGTCAGGTAAACTAACCAACCGGTTTCCGGGTGAACCTGTTCCGGCCAACACAGTTGTAAAAATGTGTGACCAGACAAAAAACGGCCCGTCACACTCAACCAGACGTAATCAAGTACGAACAGACACAGCTTACATCGAACATTTGTAACGTTCATCTATATCAAACAACATAAGTTAGGTCTATATGGCAATCTATTTTTATGCATTATGGTTAATTGTAACCAAACCTTAACGCATTCCATGGCCGAATTTATGTAAGAAGGGAACATATTTGTCATGTGCACAGGATGTGTAAAGATGCCGTGTGCACATGTTGTTTGTGTATATCAACAGTCTTAAGATTGAACGTCAGCGGTATTGGGGTATTGAGAGGGAAAAGGTTCATGTGATTGTACGGCGTCTTTTTGTTGGATAGTGGCCCGGGTGAGTACTGCTTGGGAGCGCTGCGCGCATTATTTAACTTAGCTAGAAAATTTTATAATCACTTGCTCTACGCCAGCCGGGGGAGTCGCATGGTCTGTTTATTTACGGCGATTGAAGACCGATGCAAGGCTGATGCATCGTTGAGGTTGCCTGTCTCACGCCGGGCCATGGGTGGGAGTGATTGAAGGTGGCAGAGGTGCCGGACCTAACCCCAGCCTGGGACGGGTGGCGGACCTCGCCTGCAGTACCTTTCCTCAAGGAGGAGGAATGATGTGGATGAAGAATGTCTGGCGCATTCTCCTGTGTTGATGAAGAAAGACTCTGGCGTATTTCCCCACGTGGATGAAGAATGATTCTGGTGCATTCCCCCATAGTGTAATAACTCTACTTTACGACCTCCACTGTTGTGAATTGGATTTGATTGTTTTCCTGTGTTGAGGTTATAAGCTAATGGTATATGATAAAGATACGGTGATGATGGACAGTGACACAGACCCCATGTTGTATGAACGTATCAATTGAAGGGGAAACAGTACCGGGTGTTACCTCCTTGGTGGAGAGGAAGTGTGTTTGTATTTTTTTGGTGTTACCTCCTTGGTGGAGAGGAGGTGTGTTTGTGTTTGTTTTGTGTTGCCTCCCAAATTGGAGAGGAGGTGTGGATAAGTTGATTTGAGCATTGGATGTATTAATTATATTTGTTCTCCCGTAGGAGGAGGGGAAGGAAAAAACACTTTTCGGTGTTGTGTATTTATTTGAAGTGCCTTGGGTGAAAGGAGTGATTGCGCGCATTTGCGGAGTTTGTTTTGGCGGTGGTGCTTGCGTGTGTGGCATGGCTCCGGGAAACATGACAATATTTGTTTCTCATATAAATGCATGAAACTATTTTGAGCCCAAATACCTGATCCTTTTCGCATGGTAATGCTACATAACTCGGCACTACGCTTAACTGAAACTGAAAGTCAAAGAGTTACAGAAAGGGATGCAGATATTTATTTCATTTTTAACATTAACAATGTTTGCAAAATGCATAGCAAAGCACTCTACTAGAAAGGTTACGGCAAATCGCTACAAAACTGAGTCGTGTAGAAAAGTAGATTCCAAAGCAATTGTATTCACTAACAACCGGCATAGTTATACCCTTGTAAGACTATTTTTCGCTTGATGTGAAATTGCCCTTTTTCTAACTACAACAACGTTACTTTTATCCATGTTCACACTTTAAATGTAAGCATGACACAATCTATCTCTTTTGTAGACCAACGACTGTTTTAGCCAGAACCGCCACATCATCAGCCAATAGTTAAGTAATATAAAGAACTAGCCGCCGTGGTGAATTGGTTGGGAAGACTTGGATAACATAGTCGTGTTTCATCATCTCAATTGATGCGTCTCTGAAACTGTTGCTCAATTTTCCTAACCAACACTGCAGGTGTCTGTATCTCTCGGGCCTGGTTGACACCGGGATATTTTATAAAAGTGAGTGTAGAGCTTAGCTCTTTCATGCAGTCTCAGACCGGAATGGAAATCGTAACAGGGGGTCGAAATGTGTGCTGACTCCATTAAATACACTCATATCGGCTTACATGAATATCTCCTTGCACGGTGTAGTGAACAATTGTCAGATATTGTTTTAACAGTCATTTTACGGTTGGCAAAAAATCAAAGGAACTTACAGGGCAGCCAAATAGTTAATGCCACTTGATGGCTGATCCAAGGCTAATGTTGTGCATCTGAAAATCATCTCTCTTTAGAAATCGACTCTGAAGTAAGGTGAGTGTGCTGGTGCTCCATGAAGTTCCAGCCTTGGATTACCAGGGTTACACGATAGGCTTGTGAAAGGACAGCTGTGAGATGACACAGTAGTGGGTGAATTGCAAACTATTGTCCACAGTGCTTTGCTGTAGGAGTGCTTCTTGCTCACAGCAATTGTATTGTGAGCAGAAATGTACCTGCTGAGGCATGCCAAAAAAAATTATCAATAGTTTAAATAACTTGGGCGTTGACAGCAGAGACAGCTGGTTATATCGTGTCACCTGTGATCAGCAGTTTTCTGTTCAGATGATTTCCATGTTCAAACAATCTTAGAAATCGGTTGTGAAACCATTATTCAGTATAGTCGTTCTCCTAGTTTGGAGCAGCACAAAATAAATCAAATGGTTGATGGTTGTAATGAGCTGAACCAGTTCAACAGATGCATGAGAAAACGTAAAATACGATCGAATAGTTACACCAGTGGGTAAGCATTGTTTTCTTTGCTTCATGATAATAACCACATCGTCACAGTTTGAGATGGGAAATGCTTCGACTGGTTGATGACAATCAGGTGCACTTTATTTCGTCACCTCCTAAATGGACCCAGGATTCAGTGATGCAGAACAGATCAGTGTCGCTGTCTAGTACGAAAGTTTTAATTATCACTACATTCATCTGTCCTCATCTGCTTACCCATAAGATACACTCACTGTAATTTGAAGCCACACCGGTTCTCCACTTGTCAGGGGGACTATAATCACATTGCAAAAGACTAACTGTTGGCCTGATCTTGA
>JAMYXO010007341.1:10000-12243 GCA_033310375.1 Conus canariensis
GTTTTTGCCTGA
Organism: Conus canariensis; assembly: GCA_033310375.1. Classification (NCBI taxonomy): domain Eukaryota; kingdom Metazoa; phylum Mollusca; class Gastropoda; order Neogastropoda; family Conidae; genus Conus; species Conus canariensis. The sequence continues at coordinate 10,013 of JAMYXO010007341.1, forward strand.
ACAAGACCCAAGAGGTCGAAATGCATTGTGTTTTGTCCTGTAATCTGTTTGTCTCTATTGTCTGGTGGACTCATACCATATTGTTTGAAAACCAGTGTCACTGTCAACAGGAAGAATATTTTCATTGCAGAGATTTTCGTCAGTTTGCATCTGTGCATTCATAAGATCCATTCACTGAAAATTGTAGCCATGGCAGTTTTTCACTTGTCAAAAGGATCAAAATCAGATTGCAAAGACGCAGCTGATCGGTTGGTTCTAAAGCAGGTGTGTTTACCTCCACTCCATATTCATTTACGTGGTGCAGATTCCAAGCTCACGCAATCGATGAGTGAAGGAAGGAATTGGAGGCACCATGTGTGTTGAAAGAACCGCCAGCTGACATCATAGTTCAGCAAGACACGTATTCTCAGCCTGCAGAACTGACCTGCTGATACTGGCAAGCTTTTTGTGCGAATGTCAGAGAGGGAGACTGGAACTGAACATAGCAGAGAGCTCAGTCTGAAAATATCAAAGCTCTCATACATGAAGATCAGCACAAGATCCTCCATAGAACGGATTATGGTCATAGAATATTCACAGTATCGACAGCGACTGAAACAAATCATGCTGGCGTTGCTTATCCACTTTTTAAGTCTTGTGAGATTAACTCCGGAATATCTCTCTCTCTCTCTCTCTCTCTCTCTCTCTCTCTCTCTCTCTCTCTCTCTCTCTCTCTCTCTTTCCATTGGATTTTTGTTGTTGTTCTTGTTTTCCTTTCTTAATTCATTGCACCCATTTTCAGTGATCGTGCATTCAACAACACGTAACTGACCTATACCAGCATGGTGATTTGCTCTGTAAGAAAAAAAGGGGGAGATTGGATCGCTGTAATCGTACAATTGATTCTGTGCAATAAATGTTGGACTACAACTGCCTGATTGTGAAAGTCTATGTGATTTATGCCAATCTTGTTTCACTGATTTGTTGTGTCTGTGTTTTCCATGTCAGCCCAGTGTCGTCAACAGTAAAATTACGACATTCGAGCTCACCATGGGCCCACAGTTTTTCTTTTTGTTTTAATGTTTGTTTGTTTGTTTGTTCATGTCATTATAATTGGCAAAAAGCTGACTATCCACACACTGGATCGCGAAAATTTGTGAACAATATAACCGATGCAACTGAGGTCTAGGTTGAACATACATGCCAAAGTATTGCGTCAAAACAAAACAATGCTACCAAAGAAATGATCTACCTATCTACCTATTATCTATCTATTATCTATCTATCTATCTATCTATCTATCTATCTAAATACCCACCTACCTACCTACGCCTACCTACTTATCCACGCGTCTGATTGTCTATCTGCCTATCTATCTACCTATCTATCTATCTGTCTATCTATCTATCTATCTATCTATCTATCTATCTATCTATCTATCTATCTATCTATCTATCCATCTTTCAAGACATGACGTATCTGATCAAATCTGTAGCAGAGACGTGCAGCATACGTACTTCATTTGGAACAAGCAACATAAAAAGCAACATGATCGACCATATGCGTAGCAAGGCAAATGTTGGCAATTTTTGGGGGGAGTGTCTGGTTGTCAGAACTGAGTCTGCTATTTCATTTTTTTCTCTGAACTTTCTTCTTATGTTCCTTTCCTCCATCTCTCTCTCCGTCTAGTCATAGATCATTACAATGGCTTTAGCGTATATTTACAATCACATCATAATAAACCATCTTTCCTATGAAAATCACAAACGTAATGTGGAGATTTTTATGTAGACAATGAATATAAAATACACCTGGAAATGTTGAAAGCTTTAAATGAAATCCATATAAAGGTCACAGAAAAAAACCAACAATTATACACCATCCTCAATTAAAAAGGTATATGAACACCTTCCCAGTTTAACCTACAAAGTATATCTGTCACGTCATAGTTGAATGACAGTTAAATCATCAGTAACAATGGAATGTTCACAGAAGTCAGAAACTAGGTTTAATTATTTACCAAATAAACCTATTAATCTTCACGAGGATAGGTATTGTACAAAACCGCTGTTACTTTCAAAACACCTTTGCACTTTTGAACCTGTTCCAGAAAGCAGGTTGTTTCAGTTTGTTTGGGGCAGAAAATCTACAACACGTACAAACCTGCAATAGAAATGATGAATAGGTGCTTTTGGTATCCGACACATCTTCATTTAACTGTCACAGCAGCCAACTTCTTCGGACTAACAATC
>JAMYXO010007342.1:0-12243 GCA_033310375.1 Conus canariensis
TCAATGGTCACAGAACATATCGCAAACACAAAAATTTTTCAGGCGTGTGCAAACGTGCGCGTCAAAAATACACATACACACTGCGAGTGCGCATGCAGATGCACACACACACACACACACACAACACACACACCAAAACACACAACACACACACACACACACACAAACTATGCGTGCGCGTAAGTGTACAAGCCCTTATGCACAGACAACACACACATACACACACATAAGTACACATACTATGCAGATCGTGTATGCAGGAGCATGCTCACACAACCCAAATAGACCACGCACACGCACACACACACACAACACACACATACACACGCGCGCACAACACACACCACACACACACACCACACACACCCACACACACACACCACAAGAGAGAAACGCGCGCGCGCATGTGCACAAATATTCACTTACACACCTACTCACCCACCCCCACACATCTACCCCCCCCACACACACACACCCCAACGCGCGCGCGCGCGCGCGGCGCAAACGCAATGCACGCGTGCACTGCATACAATGGCCCCACAGGCATGGGCCCATGACCAACATTCACGCGCACATGTACACCCAACACACTCACTTTACAACAATGAAAAAGGGACACAGCCATAATAAGCAGGTTTTTACCGAAGTCTAACAAGCGCGTGCGGCTAATGCATGGTCAGACATTTTTAAAAGTCGTGGCCGGGAGACTCTCTCTTCTTAAATCTTCGCATTTAGTCATTAATTCGTTTATCCATCAGCTTTGAATTATGGGACCGTGTGGTTTTCAAAACCTATCAGATGTGGTGTGTAGCGTATTGGACTAGCCCGCGCGTAGTGAACACCTTCTTCCGGAAACTGAAACTGAAACTGAAACTCTCATCTGCATGACTCCGATTTCTCCCCTCATCTCTTGAGCTATAATCGAATTTAGGTCGAAGTCCCAAACATTAGGCTATGACCAACAGTTATGAATTCTCTGTTTCACTGAGAACTGCATACAGGGTCTATCAGAATTCAGTCCTCATTGGGAAAAAGAAAAACCCTTGTACCATCACGTTTTTCTCACCCGTCACGTTTTCTCCTGAGAAAACGTGACGTAACAACCCTGTACATGACAATCCAGCCCTTGATATAGAATGTGTCTTACGCTAAGGCAGACGTTGCTGTGGCGAGCCAGTCTGCATTACTTACCCTTTTTGAACTCCCAGTTCTTATAGAACAGGGAGTACTTCAGAATTTGGGGATGAAGAAATGCTCTGTGTGTGTGTTTGTGTGTGTGTGTGTGTGTGCGTGTGTGTGTGTGTGTGTGTGTGTGTGTGTGTGTGTGTGTGTTTTGTGTGTGTGTGTGCGTGCGTGCGTGCGGTGTGTGTGTGTGTGTGTGTGTGTGTGTGTGTGTGTGTGTGTGTGTCCGTCCGTCGTCAAATATGTTCCGCTCGTCCAGACAAAACTACTGGGCCGATCTTCCTGAACATTTGTAGGTTTGTTCATTATGGGTCACAGATGACGCCCGATGTTTTACTTTAGCGTTTATAGCCGTTACTACGGCTGTAACGGCCTGTAACGGTTTTTCTTCTTTATGGAATATCTCAGAACGTTCATGGCTGATCTTTGTGAAAAATTTGCCGGTATGTTGATTATGGGTCACGGTGGGTGCTTGTGTTTTAGTTTACCGTTTATAGCCTTACTAACGGCCCGTAACGGCCTGTAACGGTTTTTCTTCCCTTTTTGGAATATATCAGAATACTTGGTCGATCTTTCTGAAAATTAGCAGGTATGTTCATTATGGGTCACGGAAAGATGCCCGAGTTTTAGTTTACCGTTATAGCCGTTACTAACGGCTATAACGGCCCCTAACGGTTTTTCTTCTTTATGGAATATCTCAGAAAGTACTTGGCCGATCTTTTTGAAAATTAGCAGGTATGTTCATTATGGGTCACGGATGTTTCCAGATGTTTCAGTTTACCGTCATAGCTGTTTCTAAACGGGTATAACGGCACATAACGGGTTTTGCTTTTTTATGGAATATCTCATAAAGTACTTTGTCGATCTTTCTGAAAATTTGTAGGTTTGGGTTTTTTTATGGGTCACGGGTGACCCGATGTTTTAATTTACCGTTTATAGGCCGTTACTAACGGCTTTAACGACCCATAACGGTTTTTCTTCTTTATGGAATATCTCAGAAAGTACTTGGCAGATTTTTTCTGAAACCCTTTGTAGGTATGTTCATTATGGGTCCTGGATGATGCCCGATGTTTAAATTTACAAAGGTTCTTTTTTAAAGGGACTATCTTAGAACGTTGTGGCCGATATTTCTGAAAATGTGTAGGTATGTTCATTATGGGTCACGGATGATGCCCGATGTTTAAGTTTTACGTTATAGCCGTTACTGACGGCCCATAATGGGTTTTCTTCTTTATAGAAAATCTCAGAAAGTACTTGGCCCATCTTTCTTTAAAATGTGTAGGTATGTTTAAATTTTAGGTCACAGTGATGGCCGATGTTTACCAGAATAGCCATTAGTAACGGTTACAAACCCGCCCAAGACAGTTTTTTTCCTCTTTTTTGGATTATCTCACGCGTATTCAAGATCAATGGGAGTTACGTTTATATGCTTTGCATCTTGTTTTCTTCAAAATCCTTGCGCCGCAAGAATGGCGAATGAATGAAAAGCAGTGCGCAGGTCGTGCATATTTCCGCTCTTCGCGTTGGTGATTTTGCACTGTATTTTAAATTTTTTTATCCCCCAGATCCAAGAAAAAACACTTTTTTTTTCATATTAGAAAAAAAATGAACTTTTACATATCACGGCAATTTCAATCTGTTCAACTGCTGCACTATTACTGATTTGACCTTTCCCCCAGCCTCTAACGCTGACCTGTAGATTCAACACAACAGTCACCACCCCCCCCACTCCCCCCCCCCCCCCCCCCCTCGCAAGTGGTGTCAGGGGGAAGGGAGGGGGGGGGGGGGAAGGGGGTCCCCTAAAGGGATTTTCGACAGTTAAAAAGAAGCCGACCCTACCTAAAAGGTGTTGCAATTTCGTGTTTATGTAAGTTGTTGTTTGGTTTTTTTGGCGTTTTACCTCGAAAGGCCCAAAAGCGCATATTCAGAAAAAAAAGGTAAAAATAATTCTGTTCAAAGCCCCACACCACCACACACCCAACAAACACCCCACAACCAAAAAAAATACCCCCAACACCACCCCAAAAGAATAAAACCACACACACCCCCCAACCCGACGCACAACGCCACACACCACCACACCCACAAAAAAACCCAATGCTCGGAAACGCGCACGCGTCGCACCCCAACACACCACACACCACCCCCCACAACACCCAAAAACAGCGAAAAATACCCCCAAATAAAGACGGTAACCCAAAAAACCGCGCACGTGTGGAAGTTAATAGGGGAAAAAAAGGGGGGTCTTTTAGGGGGTTTTAAAAGTTTAAAGGTGTGTTGAAGGAGGAAGGAAATTAAGGAAGGTGGGGTAAGGGGGACGGTTGGGAATTTTTGGGGGGGGGAAAGGGAAAGAGGGAAAACGGGGGGAGCGAAGTTCGAGACGGGACGTAAAGAGGAGGAGGTCAAGAGGTAGGAGGGGCCCAGTGGTTTAAAAAACCGGGACGGAAGTAAATGCGAAAGCTGAATTGGGAGCCGTGAAAAGGATGACAAAATTTGGTGAATGTGCTATATTATTGGGGTATTTATCCCTTTCTGCTGTTCATTCATCGATTTTTTTTTGATTGCAGTTCAAACTTCACCTCGACGACAAAACCCAAGAGATTCGTAAGAATGTGTTTATGCTTTTTTTTTCCCTTTTGTTTGAGCTGTTCCTCGCTGTGTGGTATTCTATTCTTTCGTTTATAAAGAATAGCTTAAAATGCTTTGGAATGGGGTTCACTTTGTTTCCCAGAAAATCAGACGAATAAAAGCGGACCAATAAATACTTTATAGACGATGAGTATGACACGATAAACGTAAAAAGGGGGACTACTAGGGTTCCAAAGGTGCAGCCAAATGAGTCAAGTAAAGACAAAAAATTTGGCAGAGAACTGGGTTTTTTTGTTTGTTCAAGTGTTCACTTTGTTTGTTTTTTTTTGTTTTTTTGTTTCTCCCCCAGTATCTATTTGTGAAGTTTTTTTTTCCTCGCTGCTCGTTTAATACCTCTCTCCTCTCTCTCTCTCTTCCCCTTCCTCTTCTCTCTCTCTCTGTCTTTTTGGTCTGTTTTCTGTCTGTCTTCTTCCTCTCTCTTCTCTCTCTCCTCTTCTCTGTCGTCTACCCCCCCCATCTCTCTGTGGTTGTGTCTGTCTGTCTGTGGGCCCTGTCCGTCTGTCGGCCTGTTGTTTATTGTCTGGGGGCCGGAATAGCTCATTTTGGTAGAGCCCCGGACTCGTGTCCGAGGTTGCGGGTTCAATTTCGGTACGGGGGATTTTTCCTCGGGGGTTAACTTTGGTTCTGACTCCATTTCCAAAAGCCCTTCAATGAGCTATAAACCGGGTTCCGTGTGTGAACGCACGCAAACACTTGACCCCAACATAAAAATCCCTCACCAACTTTGGGAAGAGAAAGGGCCGTTTGGCCGTTGGTATGGGTGAACTTCACATCATCACCTGCGTGAAAAATGGAAAGAATGAAGGAAATAAGGAAAATGAGGCACGATATTGACCAAATACCGGGAAAGGACCCCGAAAGATGCGCCTGCAAAACCAAAATGTAAAAAAAAAGAAAAAGTAAAGTTAACACCCAATTGTTCCTTCGGGGTCAAACCGCCCCCACCCCCCCCCCCCCCCCCACCCCGCCCCCACCCTAACAGTCCCCTTGTCACTCGTGACACAGGCCCGGGGAAAAGATACGTCAGCTTTCCCCATCTGCACCCATCAAATGACTTGCTTGTGATGAGCATATCTGTCACCGCCTTTACCTAATGCTTCGGGGGGGGCAGAAAAAAGATTCACTCACAAAAAGCACAGGGGAAAGCATATTTCGAACGCATCATAGTATGTAAATTTTTAGCTTCGTTTGGAGTTTTCCACGCGAATATGCAAAACTCGACATACAAAAAAGACATGTATAACTTAAAAGCACAAAAACACACCACACACACACACACACACCACACACCCACACACACACACATCACACACACCACACAACACAGAATCACAAAACACACACCAACCAAAACACACACAAAAGCACGCACCCCACGCCACCACCACACACACACACACACCACACACCACAACTGTCGCGCACCGCACGCGCTCGCACACACACACACAAACACACACAACACCACACACACACACACACACACCACACACACACACACACACACACGCGAAAAAACCCAAAAACGCAGAATCACACGAGCGCGTCAACACCAGCCCAAAAACGCGCACAGTGATAAGGATTTTTAAAAGTCCGAGGGAAAGATGTGTCTTTAAGGGGGGGGTTTTTTAAAAAACTCTAAAAAGTCCGTGTTAGAAAGAAAAAGGAGACCATTCCACAGAGCAGGTGCCAGGAAGGAATGATCGTTGGCTGAATTTTTTAGGCGAGGGTGGGGGAAACCGAAGCAGACGAGAATCGGGGGGGATGACCCTAGTTGCGAGACGGGGGCGTAAAGAGGGGGGAGGTCAGAGAGGTAGGAGGGAGCCGTGGTTTGAAAAAACCCGGGCGGAAAATTTTATGCGAGCTGAATGGGGGCCCCGTGTAAGGATGCAGAATTGGTGATATGTGCGATATGTATTAGGGTATTTTTTTAACCTCTGCTGATTCATTTTGCGATTTTTTTGATTCAGTTCAACTTCACCCCGACGACGAAAAAAAAAAAACTTCGTAAGAATGTGTTTAGTTTTCTGTTCCCCTTTTTTTGGCTGTTTCCTCGCGTGGGGTATTCTTTTCTATTCGTTATAAAGAATGCATTGTAAGCTTGGAAATTAGGGTCTCACTTTGGTTTGCCAGAAAATCGCGACATAAACGCGAGACCAATAAATCGTATGACGATGACGTATGCCGATAAACGTCAAAGGGGACTACTAGGTTTCCAAAGGTGACGTCCCGATGAAGTCAAATAAAGCGAAAAAATTTTGGGAGAGACTGGTGTTTTTTGTTTGTCAAGTGTATCACTTTTGTTTGTTTGTTTCTTTTTTTGTTTGTTTCTCCTCCCCTATTATTTGTGTATGTCTTTTTTTCCTTGCTGCTCTTTTATATACCTCTCTCTCCCCTCCCCTCTCTCTTCTCTTCTCTCTCTCTCTCTCCTGTCTGTTTGTCTGTTGTCTGTTGTCTGTCTCTCTCTCTCTCTCTTCTCTCTCTCTCTCTCTCTCCTTCGTCTACCCCCCCCTCTCTCTGTGTGTCTGTAGTTTTTTGGCCTGTTGAAAAGGGAAACAACCTTTCCACAGACGGTAGGAAGGAAAAAAAAATTTTAGGCAGGGGGGGGAACCAAGAGACGAAAAACGGGGAGGGCCCTTTCAAAAAAAAAAAAAGGGGTCAAATTTTGGGGGGGGGGCCCCCCCCCAAACATCCAAAACCCCGGGGGCCCCAAATTGGGTTTACAAAAAGGGGAATCCCCCCCAAAAACCGAAAAGCAGAAAACCCCCCCGACACACCAAACCAAAATTTTTTTTTCCCCCCCCGGGTTTTCCCCACCTTTCAAAAAGAACAAACAAAAAGGGCCACGGGCCAAAAACCCAAAACCCCCACCCCCCAAAAACATAACCAACCCCAAAACGCAAAACCACCAAAACACCCCAAACATCAAAAACAAAACCAAAAAAACACGGGCCCCCCCCCCCCCCAAAAGGGCCCCCCCCAAACCCTCTCCCCCCCCCCCCTTCCCCCCCCCCCCCCTTTCCCGGGTTTTTTTTTGGCCCCCCCTCCCCCCCCCCCCCCCCCCTCCCCCCCCCACCCCCCCCTCCCCCCTTTCCCCCCCCGCCCCCCCGCACCGGGGCCAAAATACCCCATTTGGGGCCCCCACCCCCCAAAGGGGGGGCCCCCCAACAAATTTTTCCCCCAAAATTTTTTAAACCCCACCCAAAACCCCCAAAACTAAAAGGGGCCAACCACGCAAACCCCCCCAAAAACCCCCCCCTCCCCCAAAACAAAAACCCACCCCTTTGGTTTTTCACCACAACACCCCGCAAAAAAAAAAAAAAAAAAGGGGGGGCCCCACAAACTTCCCCCAAACAAATCCCCAAAAACCAAAAAAAAAAAAAAGAAAACCCCAAGCCCCTTCCCCCCCCACCCCCCCCACCCCCCCCCCCCCCCCCCCCCTACAGCCCCGTTGATCCTCGTGACCAGGCCCGAAAACGAATTACCAAACCCCCACCCAAAATGCTTGTGATGAGCTCATATTCCCGCCTTGACCTAATGCTTGGGGCCCGCCAGAAGAAAGATGCACTCAAAAATCGCAAGGCAGAAAGACAATAGCAACACTAATTTTAAATGTAAAAGTTTATTTTGTTGGATTTTAGCGCGAATATGAAAGCTACAGAAAAAAAAAACATTAAAAAACAAAACCCCCAACACACACCCCACCCACACACCACACACACACACACACAACCACAAACACAAACCACGCCACCAAAAACCCCCACCCCCCCCCCCCCCCCACAAAAACCCAAAAACCCCCACCGCCAAGGGGGGCCCCCCTTTTTTTGGTAATCTTTTTTTAAATTTTGGGGGGTGTGTGTGTGTGTTTTGTGGTGTGTGTGTTTGGTGTGTGTTTTGGGTTTTTGGTGTGTGTGGGGGGTTTTGTGTGTGTGGTGGGTGGGGTGTGTGTTTGTGTTGGGGTTGTGGGGGTTGTTGGGTTGGTTGGGTTTTAAGGGGGGGCCCCAAGGGAAAAACCTATTTTCCTAAAAATTTGTTTTCAAAAAGTTTGACCCAAAAAACGTCTTTAATTTCACCTGTTTCTATTTTCCTCATTGAGGGGACGTTTTTTTTCCACAAACCCGGGGGTTTTGAACACACACACCCCAAACAACCAAACAAACCACCCCACACACCACACACAACAAAAACAACACACACACTTTTAGGCATAGTGCCCTCCTTAGACCTCCAGGGGGAAAGGAAAAAAGAAATAAAAATATCCCCTCCGTCCTTTTTTTTCCCCCCCCCTTTTTTTTTTCAGGGGCTTCAAAGTTGATGAAAAGGGGGATTTTGAAACAAGGAAATAAACGTTAATTAGAAAGGGCTACATCGTAAGTTAAACAAAATAACAAGCCTCGACAACATAGTGGGGGGTTTTGGCTGGGGTGTACGGGGAGGGTAGGGTGGGGGGGAAGGGGGGAAAGGGAGGGGGAAGGGGGATTTTTTAATAGAAAACAAAGGGCGAGTAAGAAAATGCGGGGGGAAAAAAGTAATGGGTAAAAGTGTCCCCAATCACTTAAAAGGTGAGTGGTGTTGGGGTGTTGTGGTGTGTGTTGTGTGTGTTGTGTGTGTGGTGGTGTGTCGCGCGCGCGCGTGCGTGAGCGATGCGTGTGTGCGGCACATCGTTTTTTAACGGGGGTTTTTAGAGAATTGTGTGTTTTTTAAGTTGTGGTGTGTGTGAGTGCCGCCCGGGGGGGGGGGGGGGGGGGGGGGGGGGGGGGAGGGTGACATAATGCCTGCTGAGTTCCCCTTGTTTGGGGTGTGTGGTGTTTTGTGCGTGTTGTGTGTGTGTGGGTGTGTGGTGTGTTGTGTTTTTGTGTGTTCTGTCTTTTTGTGGTGCTACGTCCCGGGTTGTTGGGTGGTTGTGGGTTGTGGTGTGAGTGATTTTTTGTGTTTGTGTGTGTGTGTGTGTGGTGTTGGTGTGTGTGTGGATTGGTGTGTGTTGTGGTTTTTTGTGTGTGTGTGGTGTGTGTATTGATTGGTGTGTGTGGTGGTCGTGGGTATGTGATTTTTTGTGTTGGTGTTTGGTGGTGTGTGTGTGTGATTTTTTGTGTGTGTTGTGTGTGGGTGTGTGTTGTGTGTTTTTGTTGTTGTTGTGTGTGTTTGTGGGTTTTGTGTGTTGTGTGTTGGTGTTTTTGTTTTTTTTGTTTTGGGTGTGTTGTGTGTGTGTGTGTGTGTGGTGGTTGTGTGTGTGTTAAAGCGGGAAACGGGTCAAAATCCCGGGCGAAACTAACGAAAGGGGTAGCTTATCTTTCCGCGTTAAATTTTCAGATGTGGGCCTTCACATGTTCCTGTTTACTCTGCATTGGGCCGTCTGCTTTCTGGTTTTCTCATCTGCGTCTTCTGATTCTTTTTCTGCCCCTGATCCTCTGTCTTTCTGTCTCTGTCTCTTCTCTGTCGTCTGTCTGTCTTCTTTACTCTCACTCCCCTTTTTGTGTGTGTGTGTTGTTGTGTTGTGGTGTGTGTGTGTGTGGTGGGGTGGTGTGTTGGGTTGGTTTTGTTGTGTTTTTTTTGTGGTGCACCTCTCTCCCTCTCTGTCTGTCGTCGTCTGTCTTCCGTTTTTTGGTTTTGTTTTTTCTCAATCTCTGTATGTCCATGCGTGTTCTCTATCCCGTCTTTTTTGGGCCCTTTTTCCTGTCTAAATTTTCCTTGGTTTGTGTCAGGCCTACCGTGCCCCAAGTTCTTTCTTATTATATCCGATCGTCATATTTTTCTCTCCGTCCGTCCCCTCCGTCCGTTGTGTGGTGGTGGTTTTGTTTTGGTTTTGTGTGGTGTTGCGTGTGCGTGCTCGTGGTGGTGTGTGTTGTGTTGGGGTTGTGTGTGTGTTTGTGTGTGTGGGGGGGGTTTGGTGTGCGTGGGGGGCGGTGGTGGTTTGTGTGTGTTTGTGTTTGTGATGCTTGTGTCGGGAAGCATAATATTGCCTTATCTGGGGAATATAAATGAAACCTCTTGTTGCCTCTCTACAGCAGTGTACACAAAACCGGCCCAGCCCACCTCTCCTTCTATTACAGGGGGTGAAACCAACCAATAGGAACTTTTCATTTAAAAGGGAAATGTGGGGGCATTTGTTGCCCCTGTGCCCGTCTTTTGGGAGACAAAACCCCTCACCTGCTGTGCGACATTCTTTAAATATTTAAAAGAGAAGAAGAGAGACAAGAGAGAGGGAGAGAGAGAGACGCTTGCGCTTGCGGCGCTTTTACTAAGAGAAAGAGAAGGGGAAGAAGAAGTCAATGTAAACCCAAAGATCGCAAACTAAAAGCTTCGGAATTTTGTAGGGGGCGAGACTGGGTTGTTAACTGCTTTTCGTGAAATTTTTTAGGGTACATGTTCCATTCCCCCTAAAAACACGGCGATGACTTTTAAGGGAAAACAACGATTTTTATGAACATGTTTGAAAATTTTTGAGGGGCCCCATTTGGCTGCGCTTAAAAAATGCCCAAAAAATCTAATCACTGACATTGTTCTAAAAAAAACTTTTGTGAAGGGAATTCCAGGTAGACACTGGGTTCTGGGGAAAACACTGGGATATTCCAGAACACTAGGGGGGTTGTTGCAAATGAGTGAAATTTTTAGATGGCGATTGTTGCCCCCAAAACTGTGAAAAAATTTTATGTAAGCAGGGTGAATGCTAAATAAATTCTGTAAATTTTAGCGATGCCGGTTAGTTCTTGCCCAAAAGTGAACTTTCTGTAAAGAAAACAGATCAATTTTCAAAAACTTTGAGAACTTCTAGAAATACAAAAAAAAATGGTTTTCCCAAAAATGTGAAAGTATATAAAAAACAGGGGGAACAAACCCCAAACACTGTATAATTTTTTGGATAAAAACATGCATGTTGCCAAAAAATTGAAAAAAACGACAAACACGGAAATAGCGAAATACTGTAAATTCTAGAAAAAACAGGAACACGAGAATTGTTTTCAAACATGTGGAAATTTTAAAAGTTACCCCAAAGGGGAATAATTAAAGTCTGGCGAATTTTCCCCAGATACAAATGAATTTTCCAAAAAAACCCGGAAAATGGGGCAGACAAGAGTGAATTGTTTCTAAAAAACTGTGAATTTCAGGACACAGGGAAATTTTTGCAGACACATTAAGATTTTATATTTTTAGAGACACAAGGTGCATTGATGAAAATTTTTAAAATTTCCACAGAAACAGTTAAATTTCTGCTAAAACCCCCTGGATTTCTGGAAACATAAGGTAACTGTTGCCAAACCTGTGAAGATTTTTAAAAGAAACCAAACAATTGTTGCTTAGCTCTGTAAGATTTCAAAGAGAGACACAAGCGGGTTGTTGCTTAAATCTATGAAAATTTCAAAGGAAACACAAGGGGGATTTTTCTTAAACCTGTGAAGATTTCAAAGAGGGAAAAAAAAAAAAAGGGATTGTTGCTTAACTCTTTTAAAATTTCATAGAAGGGCACAGGCGGATGTTGCTTAACTCTGTAAAAGTTTTCTAAGAAGACACAAGGCGGATTGTGCTTAACGTTAAGTTTTCAAAGGAACACGAGGCAGATTTTGCTACTGTGTGAAGATTTCATAAGGAGACACGGGCAATTGTTGCTTAACGTGTGAAGATTTCAAGAGAGACCAAGGCGGATTGTTGCTTAACTGTGTGAAATTAAAAGAGAGAACAAGGCGATTGTTGCTTTCTCGTAAAATTTTTCAAAGAAGAACAAGGCGGATTGTTGTTAACCTTGAAGATTTGAAAGAGAGACACAAAGCGGATTGTTGCTTAACCTATAAGATTTCAAAGAGAGCAAGGCGGTTTTTGCTTAACTCTGTAAAGTTGTTTACTGACACAAGGTGGAGGGGCTGGACATTTGGGATTTCGAGAGAGAAGATAAAATGCCGGAGAGAGAAGTAAAATGCCGGAAGAGAAAAAAAAAACGCTCTGTGAAGTCTTATAGAGACTGGATGGGGCTTTTCTAAACACAATCTGCGAGATTTTAAGAGAAAAAAAGATGGGAAACCTGCACATCAGTTTGAAATAAGGGAAAACCAACTGGCCGCTGCCCCCAACGCGTAAGAGCAAGGTTAAAGCAGATTGTTACTCTCACTTCATCAAGTTTCCAAAAACCCCCCACGGGGAACTGCTCCGCGCACCTATGAACATCTTAAAGGCAATGTCAGATTTTTGATTCCCCTCTAACGATATTCCTAGAATTCGGAAAAAAACCTTACTAACACCGTTCAAAAGACAAGCCCGGTGTTGTTTTAAACGTTTGGACGAAATTCTTAGGAAAGAAAAAAAAAAAAAGGGTTTTTGCTAGTATTCAGGAAAACTCCTAAGATATACAGTCCCCGAAGATTTTAGAACACAAGGTGCATTAGTGTTTTAAACCCCCGTGAAACGTTTGAAAAGGTA
>JAMYXO010000732.1:0-15000 GCA_033310375.1 Conus canariensis
CAAAGGCCATTTTTGAGCGATCAAATCCCCCTTTAAATTAAAAAACCCGCGAAGATTAGACGGGGGGCAGTTGCTAAACTTCAAACACCACAAAACCCCCAAAACAAAAACCCCCAAAAAAAAAACCATACCCCTTAAAGTTTAACCCCAACAGCAAAAAAAATTAAAGAAACCAGTTTTTCGAAGAAACAGTATTAAAAACAAGCCGACCCCCCGCTCCCAAAAAAAGGGAAAAAAACGGCCCTTGACATGCTTTAAAAGCATCAAGGCGAAAAAACAAACAATTTAGCAAAACTGGGTGAACTAGATAAAGAAAAAAAAGAGAAAAAAAAAACAAATTAGGCGGACCACAACTTGGACCGGGGTTAAAAGAAAAAATAACACAAAGACTAAAAAACTTGAAAAAGAAGACAGAAAGACTGGGAAGGTCAAAACCGAAAACCCTTTAAAAAAACCCCAAAAATTGAGCAGAATAAGAGAAAAAATCCAAAGAATTTTAAAATGAAGACACGACGCTAGAGAACGAAAAAAAACATTTTTTTTAAAGGGGAGCAAGGTGTAACAAAAAGCGCTTTTAAAAACCCCCTTTGGGGAAAATTTGCAAAAAATCACTGGGGTTTTTTAAAACAGGCGGGGGTGGGGGGGAGCAGTGCCACCGGGAACCACCTCAATAAATCAGGGAAAAAAAACAATTTGATCATCTTGCAAGTTTTTAAAAAAAAATTAGCCAAAGGGGAAAAAGACCTTTGCCTGGAAAATGGGAGGGATCTTTAAGCTGGCTTTTGTCACTGCAAAAAAGGGGGTTTTTGGCTTTATGGCCGAGCAAAAAAGGCCCAAAGTTGTCTTAATATTTTTGGGTTACTTTTTGTAAAAAAAACCCCCAAGTAACCTGGGGGGATTAAATCCAAAAACAAGTCCCCCTTTTTCCCAAATTTAGGGCATTATTTCTTGGGGCCACGGGGGTTAAGGGGGGGTTTTGGGGGGGTTTTTGGGGTTGGGGGGCTTTTTTTTTTATTGCATTGCTGGCTTAGAATTTATGCGTTTTTTTCCCCCTTTTTCTCTTTACCACCACAAGGATTTCTTATTATAGTTTATTTTTTTTTTCCCACGAATCTGGGGTTCAAAAGGGGCCCGGGTAAAAACCCCTGCCGACAGCAAAGTCTACTTTCGACTTGCAAATTGAAAAAACATTTTTTACCTTTAATATTTTAAGGCAAAAAAATTTTCAAAATTTTAAAGGGGTCCTCAAAAATTTGCTAAATATTTTTTTTTGGGCCCATCAAACCAGAGAAGGATAAATTTATTTTAAAATCCGTTTTTGTTTTTCGAACCACAAACACCAAAAATAAGTACAAAGAGTCTTTTTTTCGTCTATTCCCGTCATTTTTGACCATTAGAAGACCAAAAAAATGTTGTCCATGCGTTTTATGCTCTTGCTAAAGGACCCGGGGGAAAAGTTTTGCCTGAAGAAAAAGAGGTTTTAAGGGGGATTCCAATCATAGTTAACTTTTTACCCCGCCCCAATAATAAAGAGTGCCAAAACCCAAATTAAACCCAAACTTTTTTTCTAAAGTCTGTTTTTTGGGGCAAAACCCAATTGGGTTACGACCTTTTTAAAACCCCTTGTAATCTTTTCTGTTGCTGAAGGTTTAAAAATTTTTTCTTTTTTAAAGGCGCTTGCAGAAAAAAACAAAATACGTCTAAAAGGGGTAAAAAAAAGAAATCTATACACTGACCCCCCCAAAAAGGAAAAGGGGAAAAATTTTAAAAGATCCATACGACACTCCACACCCAGTTGATGCACAAAACAGCAAATTTAACTGGGTTTTGATAAAACTGAAACGGATGACTAAACCCAAAATTTTTTGCGAGTAGTCGTTTTTGAAGGGGGGTTTAAGAAAACGATCCAAGGGGGTACTAACCTTAAATTGAAAGGCTCAGTCTGAGCACAGAAATTCGGGGGTGTCATTGTTATATTTTTTTAAAATTTTTTGCGGTCCCCAAAAAAAATTTTTTTTTTTGTATATTTGAATGCACTCATTTTTTAAAATTTTTTTTAAAAAAAAATTTTAAAATAACAACCAAGACATCCCCTTTGTTTTTTTTAAAATGCTAGATAATAACTGCGGAACCCAAAGGTCCACCCAGAAAAATTCAAAAAAGGCGATGGGGTTTTTATAAGCAATCCAAGAGGAAAAATGAATTTCAAAACTTGACCCAAAAGGAAAACGTAATTACCTTAAAAACCTACCCCCTGGTTTTTACGGTTTTGCCGCTAAAAAAAACAAAGAAACTTTGAAAAACTCCAAAAAAAACAATGCAAATCTAAAAAAAAAGTTAACTTTTTTAAAACCCGAAAAAGAAGTAGTCCCTTACTTTTTTTTTGTAAGCAGCTAAAATGTTAGGCTTTAAAAAAAAAAAAAGGGCCCATCATAAATTTTTTGATTTTCACCAGACAAAACCCCCTTTTTTTTGGGGGGAAAAACCGTCGATCTTTTCCCCTTTTTTCCTACCTTTACAATTTTTGGGGGGGCTGAAACACTTTATAAAACTTTATGATGGAAAGGGGCCCCCCAAATGTTTTAAAAAAACCTTCCATCAGGGGAAAAAACATATTGCGAAAATGAAATTATACGATTCCCTAATTTACAGTTAAAAGATTACTTGTGGGAGGGGCAGATCATTTTTAAAAAAAAGATCACAGATAAAACCGGGGGAAAAAACCCTGAAATGTATAACCGCACATTGTTTTAGAAAAAAAAAAACGTTGTTTTTAAAAAAAAGCACGGGGGGCCAGACGAAATTTGGGGGTCACTTAGCGCCTAGGTGGGAAAATTTAGAATTAAAAGACCTTTTAGCGTTGGGGGGCCCTTTTAACAAAACGGTGAAAGGGCACTTTTAGGGGGTTTTTTAGTACACTAAAGATGGTTATTATAAACCAAAGGGGTTTTACGACAACAAAAGGTTTCCCTAAACAGAACAACTACGCAATCAAAAAACAAAAAATACGGGGCATTTTTAAAAAAAAAAAATAGTTCAAAAAAAATGACAACAAAAAGGGATTTTAAAACCAAAATTTGAAGGGACAAAAAATTTGAATTTTTAACCCCTTTTTTCATTTTTTGCCCCCAAAAAAGTTTCAGAAAAGCATTAAAATCGGGGCCCTTTTTCAGTAAGTCTTATGCCAAGGAAAACCATCGGAAAAAGATCGAAAAAACCCCTTTGGGGACAAAAAAGTACACCCCACAGAAGAGAAAGGGTTTTTTTAAAAAAAGGGTTCTAAAAAAAATTTCGTTCATTCCACGCACAAAATTAGGAGACATTTTTACAATGATTTAAAAAATTTTGTTTTAAAAAAATTTGGCAAAAAAGGGTGTGGGTGTCAGTGACAACCTTAGGAAAGGGAAATTTTTTATTAGCTGGCAAAACTTAGACGTTGACAAACTTTAAAATTACTGTCGCGTTTTTTTAAAATGGCGGGGATATTAAGGGGCATAAAAACAAGCAACAAAAATTTATTTTTGTTTTAAATAAAAACGATTTTTACAAACTGACGGATTAAAATTTTCCATTGGGCCTTTTTGGGGGTTTTTTTATACAAACAATTTGACAAAGTAATTAAAAAAAATAACTGGATTTTGTTTTAAAAAACTGTTTTTAAAACATGGAAACAACGACTTTGGTGTCAAGCCGATTTTAAAAATTATACAAAAACCCCTCTTTTCATTGATTTGTGGACAACGGGTTTTTGGGGGAAAAACCCAAAATTTGTCCTCACCTATTACAAACATTTATCGTTAAAAATTTGATCATATTGAATTTTTTTCCCCCCCCAACACTAAAAAGGAAAAACAAAGCATACACGACAAAGGTTTAATGACAGATGAAAAATTTTTTTTTAATTGATCCTGCAATAAACTTACGAGTGTTTAGAACCTTTTAAAATTTTTTTGGGGGGAACCGGGAACACTATTTTTTTTAAAAAACTTTTGGGCAAAAAGGATATTTTCAAAAAAAAAAAACGTTTTTGTAAAAACTAGCTTTCAGGGAAGCATCGGGGATAAGTGGGGGGTTTTTTATGTAAAAAAATAAACCCAAATTTTTAAAAAAACTTTAGAGAGAAATTAAAGACAGGGTTTTTTCCCATGAAAGACGGGGCGCATTTGGGGAATGTAGAAAGAAAATGATGTTAGAAAACGATCAAAAAAAAAAAAAGGGGATTAAGAAAAAAAAAAAATCTCAAAAGTTTTCTAAATTTTTGTTAAAAACAGATAATCCTACATTTTAGTTTTTTTTGAAAAGGGTTTTTTACTATTAGGAACTAAAAATAGGCTTTTCTGGGAAAGGGGCGGAGCAACAGCGAAACCGGCTTCAGCCAGTTGGAGCGGCGGAGGGGGGTAAAGCCAAATCCCTTTTTTATATTCCTCTGGAACTATAAGGGAGTTTGGGGGCCCCTATGGTCGGGGGGGCCCTTTAAAAACTTGTTGCGACTCCAGCCCCGACAGGTACAGTTTTTTTTCCCCGGAAAAAACCCCCGGGGTGACAAGTTTAACTCCCCCCGGGCCACGTACTGCGACAGAAGACCACGCGTTTTCCCCAAGCTCCCCCTCACCGGCGCCGCCGTCTACGACCGTTACCGACGAAAATCTTTTTCTTTAAGGAAAGGGTTTTTCCTTTCGTGATCGACCCTGCTTTTCTTTTCCTTTTTTTTTTTTTTCCCTTTCTGTTTTTTTTTTTTTTAAAAACAAATTTTTGGGGGATATCACACTAGCCATTAAAAGAAAACCTAACGTGTCAATCACCCTGGGGGGGAAAAAGGTTAAAAAAAAACTAAGGAAAAAGGGAAAAAACACCGCCCCAACACAAACCGTCTATGGTAAATTTTAAAAAACTTTTGGCCGGTAAATTAAAAAAAAATGGACATTTTTATTGTTTTTTTCTCTCTCCCCCTCTCTCCTCCTCTCTCGTTCTCTCTCTCTCTCCCCTGTTTTGGGGTGTGGTGTTGGGTGTGGGTTGGGGGTGGGGGTGTGTTTTTTGGGGGGGCGCGGCGTGCGGCGGGGGTTTTTTTTTTTTTTTTTTTTACCCCAAAAGAGTTGACGGGGGAAACCACTGTAAAAATTTGCTAAGGGGGTTTTAAAAAACTGAACTTCGTCATATTTGGGGCTTTTTCCCCCCAAGAAATTTTTTCCCCTGTGACAGCGGGCCCTGAGATTTAAAACACAATTTTTCACACCACACACAACACCCCCAAAAACAAAAAAACAACACACACACAAAAACACACACGCACACCACCACACCCCACCACACCCGACACGGCAGGCACACACTTACACACACACCACACACACACACAACACACACACACAACCCAATCACCCCACACAAAAAACACACACACAACCACACACACAAACACACACACCCAAACACAACACACACCACACAAACACACAACACACACACGCAACAAAACACCACACCACACAACACCACACCAACGAAGAGGAGAGAGAGAGAGAAGAAGAGAAAAGGAGAGAGAGGGAAAAATTTTTACAACAAGACGGATGAAAAGGGGGGGCCAAGGGCCCGGGGGAAGGGGGAAGGGGGGGAGGGCCCCCTTCCTCAAATCATTAGCCGGAGGGGGTTTTTCCCTTTTAAAATTGGGACCAGCAAAAAATCATCATCTTCTAAAATTTTTACTAAAACCCCCAATTAATAAAAAAATTCACTATTTAAAGCTACCTATACCATGGGTTGGGCGGGGACTTTCCCTTTAAATAACCCCCTTTTTAACCCATTATTTTTTCAGGGGGGAAAACATCAGATTTCCCCGGGGGGGAATTGCAGTCCTTCTGTCGTGGTCGAGAGGGGGGGGCAGAAGGGGCGGGGGGAAGGGGGGGTTTTTGCTGGTGGGAAAAAAAGACTCACTCCCCCAAAACGAAGACAAATCCTGCATTTAAAGTGCAAAGCACTTTTGGGGGGATTTTCCCCGGGTTTTTCCAGGAATGAGTGATTTGCTAAGAGGGATAACCTTTTCGGGGGACAGATCCTGACCCTTTTTTTTGGGAATGATGAACAGTCCCCTTTAAAAGGGGGGAAAAAAGAGAGAGAGAGAGAGAGGGGGGGGGGCATGAAGGGTTGGGGGGGGGGGTTGAGGGGGATGTTGTTTGCAGCTTTTTTTTTTTGGGGAAAAAGGGGGGGGGCGGGGGGAGGGGGGGGTTTTTAATGTTTCCCGGGGGGGGTTAGCTTTAAAATTTTTTTTCATTTCCTTTTAAAAACACTGTAATTTTATCATAAACACTTTTCGGAAATTACTTTGCTCTCACGCTTTTTCGGTGCTTTTATATACGGCTGTCTGTCCCGTCTTTTCTGTCTCTGTCTTCTGTCTGCGCTGTCCTCTCCTCTCCTCCTCTCTCTCTCCTTTCCTCTTCCTCCCCCTCCTTTCCCCCCACTGAAGAGTGTTTTCACCTTTCTTTTGGGGGGAAAATTTTTTTTTTTGCCCCCCAAAACCCACCAAAGGGGTTTTTTCCTCGGGGGTTTTCCCTTTTCGCGGGCGCAGTCACAGGGGAAAAAAAAAAACCTTTTTGAATTTTCCCCCGGGTTTTGGGGGTGTGTGTGTGGTTGGGGTGGTTGGGGTGTGTGTTTTTGGGGGGTGCACGCCGCGAGTGCAGGGCAGCGTTTTCTGGCGTTTCACGCAACCGTCTGATACTGCACCCACCCGCCGCCCGCTGACTTCCAGGGTGTCCGAGCGCCTTCCCGTAGATCTGACACGACAATGGGCCTTGTAAAAGGTCGAACAAGTCTATTATCTGACACTGACAATGGTGCCTTGTAAAAGGTCGAACAAGTCGAAATATCGACACGACAATGATGCCTTTAAAAGCGAACAATCGTATTCTGACACTGACAATGACCTTGTAAAAGGTCAAAACTAGTATCTGACACGCAATGGGGGCCTTTGTAAAAGGTCGAACAAGTCGTATATCTGACACTGACAATGATCCCTTGTAAAAGGTCGAACAAGTCGTATACTACACTGACAATGATCCCTTTAAAAGGTCAACAAGTCTATTATCTGACACTGAAAAATTTTATCCTTGAAAAGGTAGAAAACAATAGGAAATCCCCCTGTTGTCTTTCCCAAGAGAAGAAAACTCGGCTTCGTTTGAGATGGCAGAGTCGTTTTCCGTATTGTTTACAGCTTCACATAGCTTTACTTTCCCAGCTTAGAACAGGGCCCGTAGCAAGTGGGTAAAACGTTAAAGAACAGGTCCTAATACAACGTGGTAAAACAGTTAAAGAACAGTGCCTAATAGCAACGTGGGTAAAACAGTATTTAGGACAGGTGCCCGATAGCATGTGGGTAAAACAATTATTTAGAACAGAGCCCGATAGCGATGTGGGTAAAACAGTTATTTAGAACAGGTGCCCGATGGCAATGGGGTAAAACACTTATTTAGAACAGGTGCCCGATAGCGATGTGGGTTAAAACAGTTATAGAACAGGTCCCGATAGCAACGGGGCAAAACAGTTATTTAGAACAGTGCCCGATAGCAACGGGGGTTAAAACAGTTATTTTGAACAGGTGCCCGATAGCAACGTGGCTAAAACAGTTATAGAACAGGTGCCCGATAGCAATGTGGGTAAAGCAGTTAAAGAACATTGCCCGATAGCAACGTGGTAAAACTTTTATAGAACAGGTGCCCGATAGCAACGTGGGTAAAACATTATAGAACAGGTCGCCGATAGCAATGTGGGTAAAACAGTTTTTTGAAAAGATTGTTTGGAAGTGAGGTGACTGCAGCGGAAAAATTGTATTGTTTAAACTATGGTCTAAGCCCTCTCTTTGCTCTTCTTCTTTGGAAAAACTGTATTGTTTAAACTAGGGTCTAAGCCCTCTTTTTGCTCTTCTTCCGTCAGTATCATTACTATTACCACATATCATTAGGGAAAAACTGTATTGTTTAAACTATGCTGTAATCCCTCTCTTTGCTCTTCTTCCGTCAGTATCATTGCTATTACCACAATATTATTATGGAAAAACTGTATTGTTTAAACTATGCTGTAATCCTTCTCTTTGCTCTTCTTCTGTCAATATCATTACTATTACACAATATCTTTATGGAAAAACTGTACTGTTTAAACTATGCTCTAAGCCCTCCCTTTGTTCTTCTTCCGTCAGTATCATTACTATTACCACAATATCATTATGGAAAAACTGTATTGTTTAAACTATGCTGTAATCCTTCTCTTTGCTCTTCTTCGTCAGTATCATACTATTACCACAATATCATTATGGAAAAACTGTATTGTTTAAACATGGTCTAACCCTCTCTTTGCTCTCTTCCGTCAGTATCATTACTATAACTACAATTATGGTTACCATGTTTGTTAGCATTATCTTTTATGATTATACCATCATTATTAATACTACTATCATTAGTAATATCTTCTTCATTTCATTATTGTTATTTTAACCCTTATTTTCTCCCTGCCAGTAGCCTCGTTTCCATTGCACATCTATTTCCGCCAATTTGAGGAGACATCTGACTGTTCGTGCTTCGTTTTCATTGTCTTGAATGAGGTTTGCTTGCCTGAAAGGACTAAACAGGTCGAAACGCGTAGAGTTTGTTTTGTAATTTGTTTATTTTTCGGTTTGGCGGCACAATATTTTTTTTTAACGCCACGAGACCCCACCCATTCAGAAGTTGCAGGTTCGAATCTCGGCAGCTGCAAAGAACAAAGTTGACAGCAGAATGGCATCTACAGTTCATGACTAGTCCCGGCCCCCTTACACTGTAAAGAGCGTAAAGCCAAAACTCTTCATGACTAAAGCGCCCTGGCTCCCTTACACTGTAAAGAGCGTAAAGCCAAAACACTTCATGACCATGCGAGCCCGGCCTCCTTACACTGTAAAGAGCGTAAAGCCAAACACTTCATGACTATGCGCCCTGGCCCCCTTGCACTGTAAAGAGCGTAAAGCCAAAACACTTCATGACTATGCGCCCTGGCCTCCTTACACTGTAAAGAGCGTAAAGCCGAAACACTTCATGACCATGCGGCCTGGCCCCTTACACTGTAAAGAGCGTAAAGCCAAAACACTCATGACTATGCGCTCTGGCCCCCTTGCACTGTAAAGAGCGTAAAGCCAAAACACTTCATGACTATGCCCTGGCCTTCTTACACTGTAAAGAGCGTAATGCCAAAACACTTCATGACCATGCGGCCTGGCCTCCTTACACTGTAAAGAGCGTAAAGCCAAAACACTTCATGACTATGCGCCCTGGCCCCCTTACACTGTAAAGAGCGTAAAGCCAAAACACTTCATGACTATGCCCCTGGCCTTCTTACACTGTAAAGAGCGTAAACCCAAAACACTTGTCTAAGGGGGATTATTTCGTCTTCAAAGAGCTTCAATGTCAAGCTGACCCTACAGTTTCCTCCTACCAGTTGCTGTTTGTGATATCATGACTAAAACGATCTGAGGTCTGATCTTGATCTTGATCTTGATCTTGATTGATAGTCGATAGGCCACACTGGTGGCATAACATCGACGGAAGGATATGGGAGAGCACCCCAAAAGAAAAAAAAAATCTTCATGTTTGATGGTCTGACCAGCCAGCGCACGTTCAGCGTGCACTGACATGATGCCAAGCCTCTGCAGCAGTCGTGGAAGAGGGGAAAAGGAAGGGAGTGGAGGGGGGGGGGGGGGAAGAGAGGGGGAAAGGGGGGGGCTGGAAGTGTTTGTTTACTTCTCTTTGGGGGCTGTTAGAGAGGTTCTGAATTCTGATGTTCTGATGTTCTTTGTTGAGGTTTACTATTGACTGGTTAGACTTGATCTACTCATTTATACATTTATTTATTTATTCATGTTGTCAAGGACATGCTGGCACTGTATTAGCGCCTTCGTTTTATCACTTGTTTCATTATCTGAATTTAAACACGTTACACCCCCTCCCCCACCCACTTCGCACCTTCCTTCCAAGATTAAAGCTTAAGTTAATCTTGGGAGAAAATAATTTGTGTTGTTTTAAACATAGACATGGTGCTCACGAGTTCAAGGTTGTTCAAAGTATTTGTTGTTGTTGTTGTTGTTGTTGTTGCATGTATTTCCATACTTTAAAAAAAATCTGTAGTAATATGTGAATACCAGTTTAATATTGCTTACGATGACGGAATGAAATAGATGTTAGAATTTGATACACGATTTGTTAAAAGACATTTTGCTTTTGTAAATAAAGAATATAGAACTGACGGAATCATGAAGTTGGGGGGAAAATAGAACTGATGGAACATCAAGATGAGGAACATAGAACTGATGGAGTCATGAAGGCGGAGGAACATAGAACTGATAGAATGAGAAAGATGGGAACATAGAACTGATGGAATCATGAAGGTGGGGGAACATAAACTGATGAACATGAAGGTGGGGAACATAAACTGATGGAATCATGAAGGTGGGGGAACATAGAACTGATGGAATCATGAAGGTGGGGAACATAAACTGATGGAATCATGAAGGTGGGGGGAACACAGACTGATGGAATCATAAAGGTGGGGGACATAGAACTGATGGAAATCATGAAGGTGGGGATCATAGAACTGATGGAATCATGAAGGTGGGGGAACATAGAACTGATGGAATCATGAAGGTGGGGAACACAGAACTGATGGAATCATGAAGGTGGGGGAACACAGAACTGATGGAATCATGAAGGTGGGGAACACAGAACTGATGGAATCATCAGTTGGGGAACATAGAACTGATGGAATCATGAAGGTGGGGGAACATAAACGATAGAATGAGAAAGATGGGAACATAGAACTGATGAATCATGAAGGTGGGGAACACAGAACTGATAGAATGAGAAAGATGGGAACATAGAATATGGAATCATCAAGGTGGGGGAACATAGATCTGATAGAATGAGAAGATGGGGAACATAGAACTGATGAATAAGGAAGGTGGATGAACCTAGAACTGATGGCATCATGAAGTAAGGATCATAGAACTGATTGAATGTCAAGGTGGGGAAACATAGAACTGATAAATGATAAAAATGGGGAAATATAGAACTGATAAATGATATAGATGGGGATGATAGAACTGATAGAATGATAAAGATGGGGAACATAGAACTGATAGAATGATAAGATGGGGATGATAGAACTGATAGAATGATATTGATGGGGATGATAGAACTGATAGAATGATCAAATGGGGAACATAGAACTGTAGAATGATAAAGATGGGTGATAAACTGATAGAATGATAAAGATGGGGAACATAGACCTGATAGAATGATATTGATGGGGGATGATAAACTGATAGAATGATAAAGAGGGGGAACATAGAACTGGTAGAATGATAAAGATGGGGATGATAGAACTGATAGAATGATTAAAGAGGGGAACATAGAATTGATAGAATGATAAGATGGGGATGATAAACTGATAGAATGATAAAGATGGGGATATAGAACTGATAGAATGATAAAGGTGTGGGAACATAGACCTGATGGAATCAAAAGATGGGAACATAGAACTGATAGAATGATAAAATGGGGAACATAGAACTGATAGAATGATAAAGATGGGGAACATAGAACTGATAGAATGATAAAGATGGGGGAAAATAGAACTATAGAATGATAAAATGGGAGAACATAGAACTGGGAGCATGATAAAGGTTTGGAAACATAGAACTGATAGAATGGTAATGATGGGGAACATAGAACGGTAGCATGATAAAGTGTGGAAACAAAGAACTGGTAGAATGATAAGGTGTGGGAAACATAGAACTGACAGAATGATAAAGGTGTGGGAACATAGAACTGGTAGAATGATAAAGGTGTGGGAAACATAGAACTGGTAGAATGATAAAGGTGTGGGAAACATAGAACTGGTAGAATGATAAAGGGTGGGAAACAGAATTATAAAGGTGGGAAACATAGAACTGATAGAATGATAAAGGTGTGGGAAACTAGAACTGATAGAAGATAAAGATGGGGAGCATAATAACTGGTAGAATGATAAAGGTGTGGGAAACATAGAACTGATAGAATGATAAATATGGGGGAGCATATAACTGGTAGAATGAATAAAGTGGGGGAAACAAGAACTGATAGAATGATAAAGATGGGGGAACATAGAACTGGTAGAATGATAAAGGTGTGGGAACATAGAACTGATAGAATGATAAAGGTGGGGAACATAGAATTGGTAAATGATAAAGGTGTGGGAACATAGAACTGTAGCATATAAGGTGTGGGAACATAGAACTGGTAGAAATGATAAAGGTGTGGGAAACATAGAACGGTAAATGATTAAGGTGTGGGAAACATAGAACTGGCAGAATGATAAAGGTGTGGAAACATAGAACTGTAGAATGATAAAGGTGTGGGAAACAAGAACTGGTAGCATGATAAAGATGGGGGATGATAGAACTGGTAGCATGAAAAGGTGTGGAAACGTAGAACTGGTAAATGATAAAGGTGTGGGAAACAGAGAACTGATGGAATCATAAAGATGGGGGGTGATAGAACTGGTAGAATGATAAAGGTGTGGGAAACATAGAACTGGAGAATGATGAAGGTGTGGGAAACATAGAACTGATGGAATCATAAAGATGGAGGATGATAGAACTGGTAGAATGATAAAGTGTGGGAAACATAAACTGGTAGAGTGATAAAGGTGTGGCAAACATAGAACTGGTAGAATGATAAAGGTGTGGGAACATAGAACTGTAGAATGATAAAGGTGTGGAAACATAGAACGGGTAGAATGATAAAGGTGTGGGGAACGTAGAACTGCAGAATGATAAAGGTGTGGGAACATAGAACTGGTAGAATGAAAAGTGTGGGAAACATAGAACTGGTAGAATGATAAAGGTGTGGGAAACATAGAACTGGCAGAATGATAAAGTGTGGGAACATAGAACTGGTAGAATGATAAAGGTGGGGGAAACATAAAACTGGTAGAATGATAAAGGTGTGGGAAACATAGAACTGGCAGAATGATAAAGGTGTGGGAAACATAGAAATGGCAGAATGAAAAAGGGTTGGGAAACATAGAAATGGCAGAATGATAAAGGGTGGGAAACAAAGAACTGATGGAATCATAAAGATGGAGGAACACAGAACAGTGGGAATCATGAAGCTGGAGCGGGGGTTGGGGTGGGGGACGAGGGGTGGGTGCGGGGGGGGGGGGGGGGCGGGAGGCAGACATAGAGCTGAAAGAACTACAGCGCTAGCGGAACAAAGAGTTAACAGGACACAGCTTCAGCTGACATGTTGCACGTGCAGAACAACACGTACACGAGGTGGACAGAGGGGTCTGACCCGGTTCCCCAGCAGTTATCCCCGTCCTGTTCGTCAGAAGTGGCCCAGAGCCCCCATCAACATCGAAGCCGCCCTGCGAGGGCAGGACGGCTACTACTACTTCTTCAAGGCAAAGGTCAGTGCAAGGTCAAACATTGGGTCAAGGCTAGGAAGAAAAGCGGTCAAAGGTTACGATGTTTACAATGTCAAAGGAGGGTCTGTTCATGTGTGGGTGTGTGTGTGTGTGTGTGTGTGCACGCGCGCGC
This sequence comes from Conus canariensis, assembly GCA_033310375.1. NCBI lineage: Eukaryota > Metazoa > Mollusca > Gastropoda > Neogastropoda > Conidae > Conus > Conus canariensis. Next base: position 13,589 of record JAMYXO010000732.1, read on the forward strand.
GCGCGCGCGCGCGTGTGTGTGTGTGTGCGAGCGCGCGCGCGTATGTGAGTGTCGATGTGTTATGCATTTTTAATCATGCATTGTTACGAAGAGAAAATTACCAAGAAAATTGGTGAAAGAAACAATATATTTTGAAAATCTATAGTCTGATGTTTAAACATGCGTGTTGTGTGTGGTTGTGTTTTGTGTGTGTGTGTGTGTGTGTGTGTGTGTGTTTGGTGCGCGCGCGCGCGCGCGCGCGCGCGTGCATGTGTTCTTGTGTGTGTGTGTGTGTGTGTGAGTGGGGCGCGCGCGCGCACGCGCATACTTCATATACCGCGTGCATGCGTGGTATTGTGCAGATACTGGAATACAGCTCTCGCGGACAGCCGCAAAGTGGTACCCCAAGGATACGCGTCCTGCCTGGCTCTCTTTGGGTCCCGTCGACCCCGATAAAGATCTCTGGACCTTCCACGTCCTTTCCTAGCGACATCCTAGCCCACACACCGCCTGCTTTCACAGCTTCCAAGGTGTTTGAGTCTCTTGCCGCATTTGGGGCTGGAGTCTGCAACCAAGCAAAAAAGCTTGACCACACTGACCAAGTTCAAATGAAACGAGCGTATGGAAGTCAAGGAAGGAAGTAAAACAATACCCATTCCAGCAAATGTATTTTTTTTGTACAGTTGACCCGTATAACAGTTTGAAAATAAATTTTAACATACTAAAAGCTGAAGGATAAATGAATGAACACTGACAACACATTGAGAGAAATGAAAAAGAAAGAAAGAACACACAGAAGTCTGATGGATTCGCTTATTTTAGACTGCACGTTTTTCTCAGTAGACTGAACCACAGTGACCAATGATGATAACAGAAGGCAGTTCCCATTGCTACAACCAACGCTAAATTCACAGAGGGAAAACCATCGTCATGCTTTTTCAATCTGAATCCATGCACGGACTGAAATAATGGATTGTTGGTGGAATTCGTAGCATATGTAAAAGGCGTTTGTAATTCATAGTGGAAAGTCAGTTAAAGTTGAATTTCTGTCATTCTCTTATTTTTGTTATTCTTTGTTTGCCTCTCTCTCTCTCTCTCTCTCTCTCCTCTCTCTCTCTCTTAAAAGCTAAAATTCATGACAAGAGTTGGAATGCTGAAACTGAATTATGATGATGATTCTGTGAAATTCTTGAAAGGTCTATTGTAGATACTTAACATTCAAACAAGGAAAAATAACTTGAAATCATAAAGTTAGAAAGGCAAACGAGCACTATACCATTTGGTCGTTATTAATGCACTTTGATTCTGATGGTCGGGAAAAGGTCCATTTTCTCTGAATTCAGGACTTTTTTCGTCACTATTCTCTTCTTTTGCATTCCCACGTCTCCACTGCTGTATAACTGATGCCATTGAAAATGTCAGTCTCCCTCTCT
>JAMYXO010000732.1:17500-38793 GCA_033310375.1 Conus canariensis
GCTTTGGTTTTGCTGTCTTTCTTTATAAAGTTTTATAAACGTAATAACCACCCCCACCAACAGCAATGACGCCAAAAATGCCAACTCTTTTAATCCAAAATAATCCATGAATACTTTTGGGTTTGCGGGACTTGAAACAACTTTTTCTTGTTGTCTCGGCACAACTGGGGTTTTTTTCATTATGAGTTATATGTTGTAACTCTAATTTTCTTTTTGTTCCACTCTGCTAATTTTTTTTCCCTGCTTTCAACGCGCCCCAGGATTCTTTCACGTCACTTCTCCATCAACGTTTTTTGATTCTGCTCGTCATTTTAAGGGAAATAAAATCTAATGATTAAACGAATTTTAAACCCCATAATTACTGGCGACAATAATGTTCCAAATCTGTAATATAGATCACATCCTAAGACCAATGAATTTGTTAAAACGGATCCTGCGTTAAATCTACATAAAATCTTGTTCAGAACAATGGCACAAATCTACTAACTAGTTTTAGTGTACAAACTAAAAAACATTTGTCCGAAAACTTTTGACCATTCTTTACCCCAGTTGCGCTCATACCTGTTTAATACTTTTCAATATCTTGCGGCGACATCTTTAATTGTTCTATGCTGAATTCATTTTCCCAGGGACGTTTTGTTTTTCCACACCCGCCAAAGAATACAGCCTTTCCTTTTGGCCATAATAGCTGGTCATCAACTTGATTATTTGTAAGTTCAGAATAAATCATCGCAGTTCATGTTTTATTAATAATAAATATTATTTTATTTTTTAAAAATGAGCACCGAAAAAAACTGTTGCCAACCTCGTAAACCCTTCTGCTGTTATTGGAGGTCTAAGTGTAGGATACAAATGCTTGGAAAATTGTTAAATAAAACCAGCAAAATTCTTGGCAAGCTAAATTTTGAAGACCAGCAAAGTTGATTGCTGTCATTACAGCTTTTTTTGCTACGAAAGACTTTCTAGTTAAGCAAGGAAAAAATCCAGAAAATATAAATATGAAAAAAAATACTTTATAAAAAAGGCTTCACTCGTAAAGATATAGGGCGCAGTGGGTCAACGCGCTTGCTTTCAGCGGAAAGTAATTACGCTTTAGTAAACTACAAAATAACAAAAAGAAAAAGCATAAACATGGGCACTAGCCCGCCAAACACCTTGGGGTCCAATTTATTTAAACAACTTAAACCGGCAGCGCACCTTTAAGAGTTGACCAAACAAGAAAAGAATTTTTCTGCCCCACAAACGGAAACATTCCCCACCAAAATTTCACTTTTTCCCACAAAAAACAAAAGAAAAAAAGTTTTGCTTGCCCGCTGGTATTTTTGGCCAAAGTTTGCTAAAAAAAATGAAAAGATCATTATTCGCCAAAAGGATTTTTGGAGGGAACCCAGCAATTAAAAGCACCGCAGGGGATCATGAACAAACAGCAAAAGAATTATCAAACAAGCGATTTGGCAATTATTTCCTGCGCCAAAAAAACTACAGAACCACACTTTGGAATATAACTCCAAAACGACCCCCACAAATGGACCTTCTAAATTTACCCCATGATACGATTAGACGAAAAGATTTAAGTACCACTTACAGCATTGATATAGCTTCAAGAACAAAGAGGAACCATTAACACAAAAGAGTGCTTCTCTGTTGCTTTCCATACAGCTGATATACCAACAGGCCCTTAACTAACCTCGCATGATTCAAGTCGAGAGGAAAAGAATTTAAAGGCCAAGTGAAACAATTATTTAAAACATAGAGTTACCATTAAAAGGGAAACATCCAGGAGTTCACAGACCCCAGTTTTGTTAAAACTTTAACAAACAGTTATCTGAAAGACTTTTCTCCACCAGTATCCAGAGACTGATTGACAATTCTCGCAAAACAGAATGGTAAAAAGACTGCCCCATTTTTTTCGCGCAATGAATAATGAAAAAATTTAAAGGCTAAAAAACCAGTACAAGCAATCAAACCAAACAATAAATGTTGCTATTGAAGACTCATCCGTAAACTATTACCATTTGGTTTAAAAGTGAGATACCTTTATTCACCGGGAGAAGCGGAAGGGACACTCGCATCAGGGGAACAGATCCAGTTTGGAGTGTTGATCCATATAGAAAAAAAAAAAATTGTGAAAATGAATCCGCCCGTGTATTATTTACGGAAACTGACACAACAAAACGACCACCCCCGAAATCTTTGTGAAGGAAGAACGCAGAAATCCCCCAAACCATTCCCATCGCTTATTAATTTAGGCAAATACATTTAGTTTAAAAAGAGCTCAAAAGAAAAAAGAGTTTTCAAAATTAATACGTCAATTAACTCTTATAATATTATTATCAAAAAATATTTAAGAACTTGACAATCTTATGCCAGACAATCGCTTACTACCCCAATCCCCAGATTCTGATATTTTGAATGGAAAAATCAAAATGAAAAAAAAATTGAAGCACATTTAGCAGTAATGAATAATAATGATTTGGCTATACTGGATAATGAATAGTTGACTTCTGATAACACTTGACCAAACAAAACTCCATGAAGACATATGATTATACATTCTCCAGTGCCCAATTGCATATGAAATACTCTGGATTAACAAATACCCTTTTTGTGTTATTGCGGGCAAGAGCCTTTTTGTTACAACTGTTTTTGTAATCTCATGCAGATTTAATCGTAGTTGTAATTGTCATGAGAAAAGTCTTTTTATTGAACAATGCTTCTTTGTATTGTCATTGATAGTTTGATTAAAACAGCGAAAAATCCCTTTTTTTTTTTTGAAAAATTTTTTTTGCTTGAAAGACTGTATTTTTTTCGCCCTTTTAAAACAATAAACCCTTGTCACACCCCAAAATTTTATCCTTCATTTTCCCAAAAAACCTTTTATTAAAAACTGAAGCAAAGGGGGAATTTTTGGGGAAAACAATGTTCGACCACCAGCAGCTTTTTGCTATTTTCAATTCCATGTCTTTGAAAAATCTCATGGGATGTCGTTAAAAAGGAACAACTGTGTACAAAACTGGACTCTGGATACAAGGGTTTAAAGTTCGAAAAAAATTCTAACAAAAAAGCTTGACAGCTCAAAACAAAAAACCCAATAAAAACGGTTTTTCCAAATTGACTTTCTTTTTCTTCATCATACCAAAAAGCTTTTTAAAAATTTCAAAAGTCCCTAAATTTTGGGGGTTTTGAACCCCGTTAATTGGGGCTTCGTTCCTCAGGGCCCAAATCTGACATCTTTGCGTTGTGGGGTTTTTTCCATATCTTTCCAAAACATTTTGTTCTCAACTTGAAAAAGTTTTTTTCTGAAAAAACTGGGATTTATTCTGAGATCATGTTTTTCTGAAAAATTTTTTATGAACTGTTCTTGATCAAATGCAATTATACAAAACGCTGTTAATTTTAAACCGTCTTAAAAAAAATTTGGGGAGAAGTCGTAAACGACAAATTTTTTTTTTTCCAAGATTAGGCACAATTTTTAGGGGGTTCGTCATTGCCTTTTTTAGGGTTTCGCCGAAAGGGGATATCTTAGGTAATCAAAAGTTCATAGGATATTCTAAATAAATTTTCTAAATGAACCTTTTTTTTTACATCACTTCAAGAGGTAGCCATTTTAAAAATTTTGAGTGTTTTGATCCTTTATTTTTAAATTAAAAGGGGTAGGATTGACTCAACCCAACCAAAAATTTTTGCATCAAAATACTAAGATATTAGACCCTATTTGGATCAATCATCCAAATATTTTTGTTTTTTAAAAGTAAGGGTGGAAGCCAAAACAATTCCCGCCACGCAATCCTTTTCCATTGAACTTGGTAGGTCAGCAACAGGTCAAACTTACACCAAAAATTTAAGAAACACCCAACTCACCCAGGCCAGAAAATAATGCGCAATCAGACTAAATGTTTCATGAGGCTTTCTTAATTTTCAAAGATAAACCCCACAAACGGGGACCGCCATTAAATAGGAAACATATAGCTCCCCTTTTTTAAGTCTAATTTTTGCCACCTCTTGACAAAAAAATCAAATCACGAGTCCTTTCCTCTAAAAACTACAAAGAACGCACCTTTTGGGGGAAGGGGTCTTCACAAACCTTCCCAAAATGTTAAAAGTCCATAAGGGAAACGCCCTTTCAACGGCTTGGGGCAAAATAGTGTTCTTTTTGGGGGACTTTAAAGACCTGCTAGGACTCTAAACCCCCATCGTTTTGCATAGAGTCATAAAAAGACAGGTTTTTTAAAGGAAACACATTACTTTTCTGATGACTGCGAATGCATGACACCCTGAAATCCCCATTACGCTTGAATTAAAAAACGAACCTGCAAGTTATAAAAAAATAAGGGAATCCCAAATCCGGACAAAAATTTAGTTGAAGATTTCAATTTTTTGTGCGCCCCTAATTCTCCCAAATGTGATCATGATCTCTTACTTTTTGGGTTTAAAATTTAGGTTTAGCTCTAAACCAAAATCCAACAGTAGTGGCTGAGTCATAGCGTTTGACTTTAAGTCTTTTAAGATCGGGTAGGACAATTTTTAGAACAGCATTTCAATTTTTTTGCTGCGTTTAAAAAATTTTTGCTGCATGTTGGCCTTTAAAAATTTTTGCGAATTTACCATCGACCACAAAAATAAGGCAAATGAACAAATCTGGGGGTTATTTATTAAACTGTTTTTGGGGAAAGTTTTGGAGCGGTCCTTCAAAGGAAAATAACGATTCAAAGTCTGCGAAACAAAGTAGGAACCTCGGTTTTTTGTAATTCTTAAAACAACCTTACGCCTTCTCGGCAAAATTTTTTTTTTTAAATTTCAGTCAACTGGACGAAAAATGTTTTACATTTGCTCCATTGAACGGCGGGAAATTTTTGTTAAACATTTTCTACAAAATTCTTTTTGCTATGTTTTTTTGTAGTATCACATAACTACCATTGGCGATTAAGTGTATGCAACCCATTAAGCTTTGCATTGGGAAACCCCTCAGATTTTTTGGTTCGCCTATTTTTGGGACTTTTCTTTCCCCTCTAAGGCAGAATTTTGGTTTCTTCGCCAGTGAAACAAAAACATTTTGGGGTTTTTGTTTTTCAAACGATCTTTTTGTCTACACCATAAAATTTTAAAACCGTTAAATTTAAGATCATGGCCCACGTAAATATTAGATGCCTCCTGCTTTTTTTGTAAAAAACACCCTAGCAAGAACGCACCACAAAAACTTTTGTCCTGATTTTTTTAGTTAAACGCTTTCTTTAAACTATTTGGGGGATGGAATGAAACTTGCCTACAAGGGCTCAACTTAGCCTGTTTTAATCTGACTAGGACTTACCCTCTGACCAACCAGACCCCCTCATTTTCTGCTTCAAGGCTTCAAAAAAAGGTAAGAATTGACTCCCAACCGGGTTTTAATCATTATAAAAAGAATAGCCTGCTGTTTATTGAACCCAAATTCAGATTTTTTCGTTTTTGTTAATAGTCATTAAAAAAACAAACCTTACTTTAACTGGGGGTTTTTTGTTGTTTATTTGGGAACTTAAAAAATAGCATTACAACCTTGCCGCCGTTTTTTGGGATCAAAATTTTTAAAACGACCTCTTTTTAAAGCTTTTGAAAAACCTCTTCCTTTCCATTGCAAAAAACCAAAAGTCAAAACGTCATATATCTTATCCATTTTTGATTTCCCTTTTTCTAACTCAAAAAATTTTTTTAAAAAAAAAAAAAAAAAACTTAGTCAAATCAAAAAACGGCTTTTGTGCGGGGACTGAAAACAAAATATAAACGCCCTTTGGGTTTTTTTAATTTACTTTTTAAACAGTTTTTAAGTCCGTTTTTTTTTTTAACTTTCCCCCTTTTTTCGGCGGTGCGGGCTTTTAGAAAAAATTCCCCTTTGCCTTTCTTGAAACAAACTTTTTTTTTTTTTTAGTCCTAAAAATCAGCCTAGGCGACAAAATTCTTCACCGTGAGTTCGAGTCAGCTTTTTCTTTTCTTTTTCGTTTGAAGGAACTAATTTGCTGTTATTTTTTAACCCCTACTGGTGCTTTGGAGTTTAGCTTTTTTTTTTTTTTCTACACACTTAAACCCAAAATACACGGCCAAATTTTAAAGACAAACCCCTAAGGTAAACTCCCGGGTGCCCACCCTGTTGCAAGAGACCTACATTTGTTCCTGCTGATAGAGCACAGGGTCGATGCTCCAGATTAACATTAACACATTAAAGACACAGAAACCTTCTTTTGGGTTTTTACTGTTTTTGAAAGGGGCCTGCCTATTGGTTGATTTTTTTTTATGTTTTTTTTAAACTAAATTTTTATTCTACAGCAACAAGTTGCCTACTATCTCTTTTTTTGGGGCCTTTTTTTGGGAAAAAACCTGAAAGACAGCTTTTTAAAAAAAAAAAAAATTTGTAGGGGGTTCTTTTAATCTTTATTTTAAATTCACGCGCATCAAATTAAAAACAAAGTACTTAAGGTTTATCACTCCTTTTTTTTATAAATTTTAATTTTTATTACGCTTTAACTTTTCTCCCACTCCCATGCAACGATTATTTCGTTTACCTTGGCAATAAAAAACCCCAATTTCGTTGTTAAAAAATTTATCAAGTCTAAACTGTGAAGGGTAACTTTTTACCAAGTCTACTGTTTGGGCTTCAGACCCCCCGCCTCCAAAATTTTCTTATTTCATCAAAAAAGTAAGGGGTTTTAACCCACTACCGTAACTTGGTTTTTCACCCTCAAGAAAAATTGTACTTTTGTTATTTTGGTTAAAACTTTTTCACTTTTTCTTTTTAAGGTTCTTTATCCTTCACACAGCAATAAAAAAACCCTTTTAATATCGGCTGTGGCGCAAAAAACTAAAATTCCTATATTCGCCCCTTTTGGTATTTTTTTAAGAGAACACTCTTTGTAAAAAATTGCAATTTTTACTGATTTTTTTCTCAAAAAACCCTTCTAAGTGGGTTCAAAAAAAGTCAACTCAACGAATGTCAAAAGCTGACCTTTGCTTCAGAGTCGAATTTAATGACACTTTGTATTCATTAAAATTGTTTTAATGACAATCGCTTTTAATCTCCCTTGAAATATGGCGCATGCGCTTTTTAAAATCAAAACTAAGGGTTTGAAAACCCCTTCCATAACCAAAATTTTAAACTTCAACTTTTTACCTCTTTAGGTCTCGGGGCTTTCGGGGTTTTTTGCTTCGTTATTTTTGATTCCCCTTAAACCAAAATCGGCCCCTTTCATTTCGGTGCCAAATCAGAAAGATTGAAAAAATTCGCATTTTTAAAGAAAATATTTCTTTTCCCCTCAATTTAAAAAATTTTCTTAACATTCCCTCCCAGATTCTTAAAACTCCCCCTTGTGTCTGTTCTGAATCAAGTTCTATTTTGAAAGTAAGCGGCAGATCCCGGCACAATCACTTCATTGCTCCCAGGGGTGGAAAATTTTAAAATAAGAATTTGTCTGAATCAATAGTAGATGGGTTTTGAAACAAAAACGTTTATTTTTCCCCTTACCCAAAAAGGGTCTTTAGTCTTCTATCGGGCAAAATTAGCCTATCGTGACTTTTTTTTAAAACAAAATAAAAATTTTTATTTTTTAAAAAAGGAGGATTGAAATTATGAGTTTTTTTACCTGGGGATGACATGAGGAAATGCACCTTTGACACATCCATTGCGCTCATCGCAGAATTAACAAAATAAGGGCAATCTTTACCAAAGTTTAGGCCAAAACCTCCCGAATTTAAGACCCTAATGATTTTAAAAAAAAAATGGCCTTTTTTTTTAAAAACGGGAAAAAGGCAATTGTTCACTTATATCAAACCAACCATAAAGTTTTAGCAAAAAAAAATTAACAAAGGCCATGTGACGATCAAATCGCCTTGGCATTCCCCAAAACCGCAAGATTGACAGTGAGGATTGCTAAATTTTAAAACAAATACAAAACTCCCAACAGAAACCCAAAAATACAAAACATGGAACTTAAAGATTTAAGCCCCCACAACAAAAAATACAACAAAACCCATTTTTCAAAGAAAACTTTAAAAAATATGCACGATCCCCCTACCTATAAAAAAAAAGGCCCTTATCAGCTTTAAAACACGGGGTATTAACAAACAATTTGCAAACCGGGTAACTAGAGACATAAAAAAAGAGAAAAAGAAAAATATTGGGGCTGAGACCACAACTTAGGCCGGGTTAAAGAAAGAAAAAACAAAACTAAAAGATCTTGAAAAAGGGGATCAGCAAGACTAAAGTTTGTCAATAACCGAGAAAATACGAACCAAGTGACAGAATAAGAGAAACCATAAACAAATTTTTTATATAAGCCCAAACGTTACAAAGAAAAAACACTGTTTAAAGAAAGGTTTCACATAGCAAGTGTTATAACAGCCTTGGTTTGCAAAAGACACGGTGAGGCTCTTACAGGGGCGGGGGCAAGGGTTAGTGCCTCCCACCATCACCACCTCAGATAAATCATGGGAAAAAAAAAACTTATCATCTTGCAATTTTTAAAAAAAAAAATTTCCATAAGGCAATAGTTTCTTTGCCTGTATAAAGGGGGATTTTTTGCGGGCTTTTGTCTCCGCAATAAAATTGGTTTATCTGAGCACTTATGACATTTTTTCTAAAGTTGGGTTACTTTACATAGGATAAAGCCAAAGTAATCCTAGGCAGTTAATCCAAAAACAAGGCCCTTTTTTTCATATTCATCATTATTTTTTGGGGGGGTTGGATGGGGTTTTTAGGGGGGATTGGAGGGGGGTTTTAAGGGGCCACGGGGTTTGGGGCTTCTTTTTTTTTTTTCTTTCTGGTTAAAATTTTTTGTCTTTTTTTTCGCCTTCTCTCATTGCCACCCAAAAGGGATTTCATTTTTATATTTATTTTTTTTTCCCCATCTGAATCAGGTCAAAAGGGGAGCATGTAAAAACCATGCCGACAGCAAAGCTACTTTCGATCTTGCGTATTGCAAAACTTTTTTGGTCCCTTTTAATACTTAAGGAAATCAATTGCAAAAATTAATAGAACCTCAAATTTGCAAAAATATTTTTGGGGGTCAAAGCCAGTAGAAGGATCAATTTGTTTGACCGTTTTTTGCTTCGAACCCAGCAAACACCAAACTAAGTACGAATAGAGTCGTTAATATAACTGAATCCAAGGGGAATAATAAGTTTTAAAAAAATTTATAAAAGGAAACTTAGTTAGCCAGTTAACCATACCTGATGGTTTTTAAAAGGGTTTTTTGCCCGCTGAAAGAAAAATGATAATTTCGACATTACCAAAAAAATTAACAATGCAAATTTGAAAATAATGTTGACTTTCAAACCCAAGAAAAGAAACCTTACCTTTTTGGGGGAAACTGCTAAAAGTTGGCTTTCAACTGACAATCAGGGGTTTTTGAGTTACATCAAAAACTATTTTTGAGGAGAAAATCCGCTCATTTTTCATTAAAATTTTTTCCCCATTTCTTTTTGGGGGGAGCTGAGCACGATGAAAATTTTTAAAGAGGGGGAAAGGCCCCCACGTTTTAAGAAAATCCCCCCCAGGGGAAAAACTGCATATTGCGTTTAAAAATTTAAAAAAAAATTTCCCCCTTTTTTTCGTTAAAAGTTTAGCTTGGGGGGGGCAATCGTTTAATATAAAGATCACAGAAAAAACCCGGGAAAGTCGTAAAAAAGTGATAACCCTTTGCACATTTTTTAGAAATAAAAAAAAAGGGGTACAAAAAAAATGTCCGGGGGGCCAAAAAAACAGGATTTTACTTTTGCGCCGGGGGGGTTTTTTAATTTTAAGAATTAAAAGACCTTGCAACTTTTAGGATTTGGGAAAAAGAAGGTGAGATAGGCACTTTGTAGGGTTTTTTTAGTCCCAAAAAGATGGTTATTAAAACGCAAAGGGGTTTTACGACAAAAAAAAGGTTTTCCCCCTAAACTAGAACAACACGCATTAGAAGCAAATAATACAGGTCATAAATAAAAAAATTTCGAAAAACTGACCCCAAAAGGGGACTTAAAACCCCTTTTTTTAAAAATGGGACAAAAATTTTTAAAAATTTCCCCTTTAAAACCCATTTACATTTTTTTACCGAAAAAAAATTTCAGAAAAGCTTTTTAAACCCGGCCCCTTTTTCATGTAACTTATCCCAAAGGGGCCCAACAGTCGAAAAAAATGGGAAAAAAAGCCTTTTTTGGGGAAAACAGTACATCCCCACAAAAAGAAATTTTTTTTAAAAAAAAAGTTTTTAAAAAAATTAAACCGTTCATTCCACGCAAAAAATTTTGGAGCACGTTCACAATGAATTTAAAATTTTTGTCTAAAGGAGAGGCAAAAAAAGGAGCCGGGGCCCGTCATGAAATCTTATAAAAGGGGAATTCTTATTACCCGGGGAAAATTTAAAGACGGAAAAATTTTAAAATTTTCTGTCGTGTTCTTTACAATGGCGAGGATATTTAAGGAAAAACAAAAAACAACAAAATTGATATTTTTAAAAAAAACCATCTTCCCAAAATGAACTGGATTAACCCTTACACATTGGGCCTTGGGGGGTTTTTTTTATATGAACAATTTGACAGAGAGAAATGATAAAAACAAAAAAGGGGTTAAATTTAAAAATTTTTTTTTAAAAATATGGAGCAGACAACTTTGGTGAAATTTCCCATGTTAAACTTTTTGCAAAAACCCTCTTGGGTTCATTATTTGTGGACAGACTGGGTTTTGGAAAAAAAATTTTTTTTCCTCCCCCCTTTTACAAACTTTTTATATTTTTTAATTTTTTTATCATATTGTAATTTTCTGCCCAAAACACCAAAGGGGAAAAAAGCATATCACGACAAAAGGGTTTTTATATGGACGATGATAAAAATTCATTTGATTGACCCCCGCAATAACTTAGCGAGTGCTTAAAAACACTTTTTTAGATTTTTTTTGGGGGGAAAGCAGACACTATTTATTTTTTGATGCTGTTTCGGCAGAAAGAGACATATTTTAAAAAAAAATCTTTACAAAACTACTTTCATGGAAGACATGCGGGGGAAAAGGGGGGGATTTTTGTCAAAAATATAACTCATTTTTTAAAAAATTTTTAAGAGACAATTAAAGACAGTGGTTTTTTTCCACATGAAAGATAGAGACCTTTTGGAAAAAATTTGGGGGAAAAAGGTGTTATTGAAAAAGATCAAGAAAAAAAAAAAAGGGGGAAGCAAAAAAAAAAGTCACAAAAAATTTTTTAAATTGTGTTTTAAAAAAAAAATAATCCTACACATTTTGTATGTTTGTAAAAAATTTTCTATTAGAGAACATAAAATAGCATTCCGGGGGGGCCGGCGGAGCAACAGCGGGGCCCCGGGGGGGCCAGAATGCCTATTTTAAGTTTTTTCTAGGGGGTTTAACTCCCTTTTTTTTTAAATTTTTAGAAAAAGTTTGGGCTTGGTAGTCTCCCTGTCGGGGTTCGTTGTCAACAGCGAACGGTCAAAAGGGGGAAAACTCAACTTATTTAAACCCAAAACTCTGCCAGCGTAAGTGGAACCCCCATTTGGGGAAACCCGACTGGGAGGGAAAACCCAATTTTTTTAAAAACCCCCCTTTTTCCCCCCCTCCCCCCCCCCCCCCCCCCCCCCCCCCCTCACCTCTAATCTCTACTTTGAACGCGAGCCGCTTAAAATTTGACGTGTTCGCCTTGACCCCCAAATTTTATCATTGGGCAATGTTTTTGGGGGAAAGGGGGTTTTTAGGTCTTTAACCCCAAATTTTATCATTGTGCTCTGTTTTTGGGCAACGTGGGTTCTCGGTCTTGATCGAATTCATCATTGTGCCTTTTTTTTGGGCAACGTGGGTTTTCAGGTCCTTTAAAACCCCCATTTTTCATTGGGGGTCTGTTTGGTCAACGTGGGGGTTTTCAGGGCTTGGGTCGATATTCATCAATTTCCCTGTTGGGAACGGGGTTTTCAGGTCTTGACCGAAAATTCTATCTTTTTGCCCCTTTTTTGGGAACGTGGGTTTCCCCGGTCTTGACCGAATTTTATCAGTGTGCTCCGGTTGGTCCCAAAGGGGTTTTTCCAAAAATTTTTTGTAATCTTGCTGCAAACAAAAAACCCCCCCACCACCACCACCACCACCACCACCGCAACAAACCAGCAGACCAAGTTAAAAAATGGCCTCTTTTGGGGGGAAAAAAACAACGTATTTTTTTGACCCGCATGTGTGGGCAAATTTTTATATGTGTGCCGTGGGGGGTTATCTTTTAAATTTTAAAGCTATACACATTTGGGGATTTGACGAACCTAATCTATAAGAATAAAAATTAACGCAACAGCAAAAAAAGGTAACAACTATAAAACATCCGAAAAAAAACCCTCATAACAAGGGCCCCCCAAAACACCAGTTCCCCCCTTTTCAAAACAGAAAAAATAGGGCTTTGATGCAAGAAAAAAAAATTTTACACATTTGTGATAAATCGGTTTCAAAATGATCCAGAGAACAATTAGGGGGGGGGTAGAAGGTTTTAACTGTTTGCAGTGGGGAAAAATATGTGGGAAATTTTTTACATTTCACCACAAAGGCATGTTTTTAATTTTTTTCAAAACTTTGTCTTAAAAGCGGTTAAATTTGACTTTTAAAAATTTCGAAATTAAAACCGGAAAAAAGGCAAACTACATTGATAAAAAGAAATAAAAATGTCCCAAAAAAAATTTAATACTGGTTTTTTCGAGACAGAGAAAACCCGAATTTTTTTGTTTTTTTTTCCCAAAAGTTTTTCCCGCATCAATTTTTTTTGAAGACCCGTACCCTCAGGGGGGGACAATGGGATACTGATAACCCCGACCCCTAAAATTTTTCGCTCCCTTTTGCTGCCTGTCTACTCCTCATTAAAGGGGAAACCCCCAATGAGAAGGGGAACCCCCAAAAAAAACAAAATTTTTTAACCCCCCTTTTTCCCCTTTTTTTGGGCAAACGGGGGGCACCGATTTCGGTGGGGGGGGGGGTTTTTTGTGGTTTTGTGTGTGTGGGTTTTGTCGGGTGCGAGTTTTGTGTTTCGATAAACACTTTTTCGATTTTTTTCAAAGTCCCCAAACAAAGTCTTGTCACAGAGGGGGAAGGGGGGATAACGGCAAGGAAACAGGGGGTTTTAATGGGGGAAGGGCACCCTTGTACTGTACAAAAGCCCCCACTGGCCGCCTGTACTGCTGGGCAAATTTTAAATATAACAAGCTTTTTGTCCTGATGATTGGTTGGCCGCACGGGGTGGTGTCGCGGCGTGCGTGCCCGGTGTGGGGTGGGTTTTGGTGTGTGTGTGGGGGGGGGGGGCGTGCGTGCTGCGTGCGTGCGGCGCGCACGCGTGCGTGCGGGGTGTGGGGTGTTGTGTGGTGTGTGTGTTGGGGGGCGCGCGCGCGGCGTGCTGCGTGCTGCGGCCGCGTGCGTGCGTGTGGGGAGTGATGCGTAATGTTGGAAAGGGGGGGTTAGTGTGTTGTGTTGTGTGTGTGTGGGGTGTTGCGCGCGCGCGCGCGCCCCGCGTGCATCGTTTGGGGGGGGGTGTGCCGCGTGTGTATATATGCGCGCCACATTTTGTGTGTGTGTTGGTGTGTGGCGCGCGCGCCCCGCGCCGCGCGCGTGGGGTGTGTGGGTGGGGTGTGGGGTGTGTGTGTGTGTGTGCGCGCGCGCACAGCGGGGCGCGTATTGTCGTGTGTGGGTTTTTAGTCTGCCTTTTTATGGCGTAAGCGGGAAAAATCTTAAAAACTATTTACACCCAAACCCCCCCGAAGAGAAAAAAATGAATAAAAACACATCACCATCACACAAAATTAAAATCACATCACTTTCACACAAAGTTCAGGGTATCACATCACTTTTCACAAACTATAAAGACATCACAAAACCTTTTAAACACACCAAAATCCCCTGAATCACTCACTTATCACCAACTTATCCCTGAATCACATCACTTTAAAAAAAAAAGTACCATGATATCACATCACTTACACACAACTATCAGAATCACATCACTTATCATACAAAAGTACCAAAGATATCACCACTTATCAACAACCCCATTTTTTTTTTCACATCATTTATCACACAAAGACCCTGATTTACATCAATAACGCAACACATCTTGGGTTCACATCACTTACACACAACGACCATGAATCACGTCCCCCTTTTCACACACCATAAAATCACCCAAAAAATCACACAACGAAAGATGAATCACTTACAACCCCGACCAGATATCACATCACTTATCACACAACGATCATAATCGCCCCCTTTTTAAACCCAACGTACCATTCACATCACTTAAACCACAACGAAACCCTTTAACATCACTATCACACAACGTATCATGAATCAAAACACTTTCCACAACGTATCATATATCACTCACTCATCACACAACATAAAGATATCCCATCACCTCACACCAAATATCAAAATTTTCACACACCACACCAACATACCATGATAAACCCCACTTCACACAACGATCCCAATCCATCACGTAAACACACAAAAGTTTCATGAAACACACATTCTCACACCCGTATCATGATACATCACTTATAAAACAACGTACCGTGATATCACACTTACCACAAGGGACCATGATATCACCCTCACCTCCACAACGCCCCCAAATCACCACAACCACAATTTTTCATATCAAACCCCTTTCACACAACGTACCATGAAACACCACTTGTCCAAACTATCATGGGTATTTACCACTTATCACACAACTACCAGATACACCACTTTTTACACAAATTTTATCTATAAAAACCCCTTATCACCCCAAAGGGCCATTCAAACCCCTTTTCCCCAAAAACCCACATGAACACCCTTTCCCCACAACGGGATCATAAACACATCACTTATCACCAACTACAATGTTATCATCCTTGTCCACAACGAAAGATAAAACACATCACTTTAACACAAAAGCCCAAAAAAAACAAACCCCCTTGTCCACAACGTATCATGATTTTCACATCACTTACCACAAAAACCATGAATCCTTATCACACAACATACAAAATAAACACATCACTTTTTACACAACGAAAACCCTGAATCACCATGTCACACAACGAACATGTATCACATCACTTATCACCCCAACGTACCATGAATCACCACTTTTTACACAACGTATCAAAGAATCACATCACTTACACACAACGTACCTGAAATTTTTATCACTATCCACAACGACTATATCACCAAATTACACACAACGCATCATGGGGAAAAATCACTTTTCACACAACGTATCATGATATCCCCACACTTATCACACAACGACATATTCCATCACTTTTTCCCCAAATATCAGATATCAAAACATAAACCCCAAAAATATCAGATATCCATCACCATCACACAACTATCATGATTCCCAATTTTTACACAACGTAAACCCCCATATCACCCCTTATTTCCCAAAAAACCATGAATCACCACTTTTCAACAACGTACCATGAAAACCTTATCACACAACCCGTATCTTGCAAAACCCCCCAACCGCCAGGGCCGCGTTCAAAAACGCAGTGTGGTACACGACAAAAAGGGGGGGGAAAAGGCAACCTTAGGGGAAAGAATAACTAACTTAATGTCCACAGAAAAAAAATGATCTTATTTATGTCCTTTACCAAAAAAAACCTGCAAAGTACGCTCACACGAAGTTGAAAAAAAAGTTCGTTTTTAAAATCCATTAGGGGTGCTTCCGTTGCGCGTGCGACACGTAAGTTTTAAAAGTGAAGTTTTGTTTTTTATCTCCCAATTAGGTGGGGCTTCCGTGCTGCGTGCGACATGTAAAAACGTTTTATCTCTATTTGGTGGGGCTTCCGTTTTCGCATGCAAAAAGTAAGTTTTTAAAACGAAGTTCGTTTTTTAAAAACTATTGGTAGTGCTTCCGTTGCTGCATCGAAAAAAGTGTTTCGGACGGGGCGGGGCCTTTATGAGAGAGAGAGAGAGAGAGAGAAAAAGAGAGGAAAAGAAAAAGAGGAGGGGAGAGAGAGAGAGACAGAGGGGAAAAAACAGACAGACAGACGGGGAGATAGTTTTTCAGTAGCAGACAGTAAACCCGACAGACAGACAAAACAGACAGACTGACAGACGACAAAAAACAATAAAAAATACAACAGACATACAAAAGCAGACAGACAAAAGCCATTTCCATCACCAGATCTTTTATCATTTCCATAAGTTCCTCCCCCCTTTGGGGGGAAAAAAATCGCAAAAGGGGGAAAAAAAGGGGGTGCGCCACCCCAAAACCTGACTTGCCCCCCCTGTGATAGCCCGTGAACCAAGGGTCATTCCCCCTGCGAAACCCCAACCTGATTTTCCACGCTGGAAGCCCCCTGAACCCCGTTTTTCCCCTGCGGGAAGAAAAAAACCCCGGGAAAACCCACTGTCCACGCCCGGGTAGCCCGTGAATCCTATTATCCACTCTGAAAAGCCCCAAACCCGATACCACTGCTGATAGCCCGTGAACCCCGATACCATTGGGGATAGCCCTGAATCCTGATATCCCGCCAACCCGTGAAAAAATGAATCCATACTGATAACCCCCAATCAGAAACCACTGCTGTTTGCCCGTGAATTTTCCCCCTTTTTCCCTTCTGATAGCCCTGAAAACCCTTTAAAAACATTGCTGATAGCCCGATAAAAAAATGACTATCCACGCTGAAGCCCGTGATTCCCATTTTCCATTTCTATAGCCCCTTAATCCTGATATCCATTGCTGATAACCCAGAATCCAAAATAAAAACCTCGCTGATAGCCAGTGAATCCTGACTATCCACCCCAAAACCCTGAATCCTGATTATCCACTGCTGATAGCCGTGAATCCTGAATCCAAAGCGAACCCGGAACCCTGAATCCATTTCTGATAGCCGTGAAAACCGAATTTTCCAAAGCGATAGCCCTGAAACCATATCCATTCTGATTAAAAACCCCGAATCCGACTATCCCCCGCCCGATACCCTGATTCCTGATTTTCCATTGCTGACAGCCCGTAATCTTGATATCCATTGCGATAGCCCCTGAATTCGACAAACCCCGCTGAACCCTGATTTTCCCCCTTTTCCCCGCTGATAGCCCGTGAACCCCGAACCATTTCTGATAAAACCCCCCAATCCTGGGTTTTCCAAAGGGTGATACCCGGGGAACCTATTAAACCACTGCTTAAAACCGAGAATCCGATACTACGCTGATAGCCCGGAATCCTGATTTTTTACTGCTGAAGCCCGGAAACCAATATCCCCAAAAATGATAGCCCTGAATCCTGAACCATTTCTGGGTAGCCGGTGAATCTTGATAACCACGCCGATAAAACCCTGAATCCTGAATCCATTGTGATAGCCTGTGAAAAAATGATTATCCTTGCTGAAAGCCCGTAAATCCTGATATCCCTGCTGAAAGCCCGGGGAAACCATATCCAATCTCTAAACCCTGAAACCCCCATATCCCAGCGAAACACGTGAAAACCTATATCCCCCGCTGAAGCCCTGAATCCCCCCTCCTACGAAGCCCGTGAATCCTGAAAAACCATTTTGATACCGGGGGGAAAAATGACGAACCATTGCGACAGCCCTGAACCTGAGATCCACGCTGAAGCCCGTGAATCCGATATCCATTGGATAACCCTGAAACCTGACTTTCACCCGCTTGGAAAAGCCCGGTTCCTGGTATCCTTGCTGACAGCCCTGAAAATTTTATATCCATTTCCCATAGCCGTGATTTCTGACATTCACTGCTGATAGCCCAAAACCGATTATCCATTGCAGACAGCCCGGAACCCTGAAAATCCATTGCTGATAGCCGTGAATCCTGATTACCACGGGTGATAGCCCGGAATCCTGATATCCCTTGCTGATAACCCTGAATCCGACTATCCCTGCGAAACCCGGATTTTCCGATTACCATTTTTTTCAGCCCGTGAAACTTAAAACCATTGCTGATTGCCCTTTAATTCTGACTATCCCCCTGCTGATAAACCCATGATTCCTATTTTCCCCTTTCGATAGCCCGGGAACCCTGAATCCATTGCTGGGTAAACCCCCCCAATCCTGATTTTCCCTGCTGATAGCCCTAATCCTGATTTTCCACGCTTAAACCGGGGGAAACCGATATTTTACTGCTGAAGCCCCCCAATCCGATTTAAACCCGCTGATACCCGGAAACCAGATATCCAATGCTGAAGCCCCCCAATCCTGATATCCATTTCTGAAGCCGGGGAATCTTTATACCACTGCCGATAGCCCGTGGGAAACCTAAAATCCATTCTGATAGCCGGGGAATCCGATTACCTTGCGATAGCCCGTAAATTTCCCGATATCCACTGCGATAAAACCCGGGAACCCACTTTCCCAAAGCTCAAAGCCCCCTGAATCCCAACCCCCCAGCTATAGGGGGTGAAACCTGATATCCACTGCGATAGCCCCTGAATCCTATATCCATAGCGATACCCTGAATCCGATAACCAAAAGTTGAAAGCCGGTGAACCGACTAGCCATTGCTGACAGCCCGTGAATCCTGAGATCCACGCTGAAGCCCGGAATCCTGATACCTTGCTGATAACCCCCGGGAAACCTGACTATTCACTGCTGATAGCCCCCGGGTTCCGGTATCCATTCGGGAAACCCGTGAAAAATTTTTTTTTCCATTGCTGAAGCCTGTATTTTTTCTGACATTCACTGCTGTGCCCCCTGAATCCCCGTTATCCATTGCAGACAGCCCGTAACCCTGAAATTTTCCCTTGCTGATAGCCCGTGAATCCTATTACCACGCAAAACCCGGGGGGAACCCCGATATCCATAGCTGATAACCCGCGAATCCCCCTTATCCCTGCTGAAGCCCGATTCCTGATTATCCATTGCTGATAGCCCGAAACTTCAAGCATTGCGATACCCGGGGAAATTCGACTATCCACTGCTGAAGCCCGGGGTTCCTGATTATCCTTTTTCCGAAGCTCCAAACCAATCCAAAATTTCTGAAACCCATGAATCCTAACAACGTTTAGATTTCCCGTGAAAACCGACATCCATGCTGAAGCCCGTGAATCCGATTTTCCACTGCTGAAGCCCGTGAAACCTTATATCCCCCCCTGCTGAAAAAGCCAGTGAACCCTGAACCCCTTGCTGATGCCTGAACCTGATTATCCCCTTTCTGAACCCGTGAATCCTAAAATCCATTTCTGATAACCCTGAATCCTGACTTTTCCCTGCTGATAGACCCTGGGTTTTCCCGATCACCATTGCTGACAGCCAGTTAATCTTGAACCATTGCTGAAGCCCCCCAATTCTGACACCACTTTTAATAACCCCCTTTTTTTTTTAAATTTTCCCCCTTTTTCCCTTGCTGATAACCCGTGAAACCTGTATCCACTGCTGATACCCGGAAACCTATTTTTCCCCCTGAAAACCGGGGGAAACCTGAATCTACTGCGAACCCGTGAACCTATTTTTTACTGCTGATAGCCCGTGAAACCAGATTTCCCAATTTTGATTTCCCCTGAATCCTGATATCCATTGCTGATAGCCGGGGGGAAAAATTTTTTTGCCACCCCCGATAGCCCGGAAACCTGATACCATTGCTGATAGCCTGGGGTTTCCCGATTATCCATTGCTGATAGCCCGTGAATCCCGATACCCCCTGCTGATAGCCCGTAATCCGAATCCAAGCTCAAGCCCCCTGAATCCTGATACCCCCAAAAAAGAAACCCGGAATCCTGATATCCCCCCGCTGATAGCCCCCCAATTTCCCGATACCAAACGAAGCCCGTGAATTTCCCGAAACCCCCTTTTTTTCCGGGGAAAAAAGACTACCTTTTTTTATAGCCCGGAATCCTGATTTCCCCGCTGAAAACCCGGGAAACCTGAATCCATTGCGATAAAACCCCCCAATCCGACAAATTTCCCGCGTACCCGGATTCCTGATTTTTCCTTGCGACAGCCCCTAAACTTCATCCATTGCTGATGCCCCTGAAAATTTTGGCTATCCACGCTGTTAAACCCCGGGGAAACCTGATTATCCATTGCGAAAGCCCGTGAAAAAAGATATCCCTTTCTGATAACCCGGGGAACCTGATATCCACTTTTGAAGCCCGTGAATACTGACTTCCACCCGCTGAAGCCCGTGAATCCTAATATCCACTGCTGATAGCCCCTGAATCCCCCTAACCATTGCTGAACCGGGGAAAAACCCCCAAAATTCCCCCGCTGATAACCCGTGAATCCCGAATTTTCCACTTCTGAAAGCCGGGGAACCTGATATCAAATGCGAAAACCCGTGAATCCCCCTTACCACTCGATTTTACCCCCCAAACCAATATCCAATGCTGATAGCCCCCGGGGAAAAAAGATATTTCCCCTGCCCCCAGCCCTTAATCCATATCCTTGGGTGAAGCCGGTAATCCGATTATTTCCCTTGCTGATAGCCCCTGAATCCGAAAAACCAAGCTGTAGCCCGTAATCCTGACCTCCAATTCTATGCCCGTGATTCCGATATCCACGCTAAGCCCGGAAACCTGAATCCCCTGTGTAGCCCGTGAATCCTGATACCATAGCGATAACCCCGAATCATGATTAAACCACTGCGAAGCCCCCTGATTTTCCCGATTACCATTGCTGGGTAGCCCGGAAACTTAATGCTTTCGAAAGCCCATTACTGACTATCCCTGCTGAAGCCCGTGATTTTCCCCCTTACCATTGCTCTTTCCCGGAATCCGATATCCATTTTCGAAACCCGTGAATCCTTTTCTAACCGGGGCGTTTCCGTGAATCCTACTATCCCTGCTGATTAAACCCGGAAACCCCGATTTTCCCCTGCTGAACCTGGGGAACCTGAAAACCACTGCGATAGCCCGTGAACCCTGAACCATTGCGAAAACCTTAATTTTCCCGATTATCCACGCTGAACCCTTTTTTCCGATATCCATTGCTGATAACCCCCGTGAACCGACTATCCACTGCGATAGCCCGTATTCCTGATTTCCATTTTTTTACAAACCCGGAAATCTTTATATCCTTTCTGAAAAGCCCGGAATTTGACTATCCAAATGGGGTGTACCCATGATTTTCCCCCTTACCTTGCTGATAGCCCCTGAAAAAACCCCCCAAACCATTGCGATAACCCGTAATCCGTTATCCCCGCTGATAGCCCGGGAAAACCTGATTACCACTCTTAAAAAAAACCCGGGGAAAAAGATATCTACTGCGAACCCGGAATCCGATTACCCCTGCGTAGCCCGGAAACCAGATATCCAATGCTGATAGCCCTGAATCCTGATATCCATTGCTGATACCGGGGAATCTTAAGCCAC
>JAMYXO010007343.1:0-10000 GCA_033310375.1 Conus canariensis
TATTTGGTCATTTCAACAATGTTGTCAAGAGAAAAGTCGCATGCATGTAAAAGAGAAGACACATAATCAGATAATGAAATACATGCTGCGTTATTCCGTATCTCTGTAGAAACATAGGTGCTTTTATTAAGTTCAGAAGTAAGTGAGTTAGGGACTGTTCTTGCTCGTGCTGAGTAGCTACAAACACAGAGCATCCAATGTTCATTTAAAGGCAAACGCCTGCCTCTCTGTAATTATATCAATTGATGCCCATTTTAGAAGCCCCATAGCAATTTTAAGTGCTATACTAGTTAACTTATGTGCATCTGTCTTTCGTGCAGTAAGCCCCCATGGGCCGGCCTTCTCGTGGCGGGGGTGTTTCTCGACTAACCTGAGCCCACCCCTTTTTCTTATCTTTCCTGTTTTTCTGCCTACTGTGTCTTTTACTATCTCTGTTTCCCCATAAAGTCTCCCCACAGAAACTGCAGCCTCTGTTTCGTCTAGTTTCTGCCTACCTGGCTCTTTACTCTGTACTTTAATCTTTACTTACAAGCCTTCTTTGGAACACTTCTCCTTTTCTCTGCGGTCTTCTTCAGACCCACCGTGTTTTGCCGTGCGGTGCATCCTGTAAGTGGGGGGGAATGAGATCCTGGTGATTGAGAGAGCCTACTGTTCTCAACACATCACTTTGGCTCGGACCTCCTCTAAGACAGGTGGCATACATTGGCCCGTGTATGTCAATCGGCTGCCTCTACGTGAGGTTGGGTCAAACTGGGTAGTTCCTGGCTGGCCTTGGAAACCTTGTAAGTGTTCACCGTCTGTCCCCGGCGGTGTGTCATGATCTTGGCGGAATAGGTTAGTTATGTTCTATCTGGTGTATATCCCTGCTGAAACCCGGATGGGGTCAAGAGTTGGATTTCCCCTTGACCCTGGCCCCTTGTTGGACTCCATGGTGGGTGGGTAGGCAGGGATGAACTTTAAAAACTCAAAACTATGGCTCACTCCCAACAAAAACGGAAAAGAAATTATTCCTCAGGCTCGAACTTGGACTCGGACTCGGATAATGAAATAAGGACAGTAACTGGTTTTTGGCCTTGTTGGTTGGTGATGGAGGGTGTGGATGAAGCTCGCCCTCTCTGTGGGGTGAATGGATTGAGTCCTTTTGCTATTTCGAGAGGAGTAGAGGGACTCTCCGGCGTACCCAAATCCATGAAACGGCTACGAAACGGTTCCTTTTTGATAGAATGTGCAAAACAGAAGCATTCTGAGTTGCTTCTCAAGTCGACGACGTTGATTGACAGGCCAATCAGAGTGACACCTCACAAAACTTTGAATTCAAGCAAGGGCGTCATCAGGTGCCGTGATTTGAGAGGCGTTTCAGAGTTAGAAATAAAGACGGAACTGGCTTCCCAGGGTGTGACCCACGTTCACCGGGTTCTAGCACGAAAAGACCAAGACCGTGTGCCAACAGATACTTTTTTTCTAACTTTCTGTACGACAACTCTCCCTGTGTGTGTGAAGGTCGGATATTTGAGGGTTCCCGTCTCTATGTACATTCCTTCACCTTTGCGATGCTTTAAGTGCCAAAAGTATGGCCACATTAAGGACAGGTGTACAGAACAGGAGGCGTGTGGCAAGTGCTCAAAACCAGTGCATGAAGGTCCGTGTGATTGTCCGCCCTGTTGCATAAACTGTAAAGGCAACCATCCTGCTTTCTCGAAGGACTGTCCAGTCTGGCGCGTCGAGTCCGAGATCCAGAAGGTACGCA
The DNA here is from genome assembly GCA_033310375.1 of Conus canariensis. Taxonomy (NCBI): domain Eukaryota; kingdom Metazoa; phylum Mollusca; class Gastropoda; order Neogastropoda; family Conidae; genus Conus; species Conus canariensis. The sequence continues at coordinate 1,748 of JAMYXO010007343.1, forward strand.
CGGAGAATCGAATTTCGTTCTTTGAGGCAAGGAAACTTGTGCAGAATAGACAGCCCTCCCTCAGCAAGTCATATGCTGATGTCGCCAAGGGGAGCATGGTCAGTGTTGGTGTTCAGACTGAGACTGTTCAACCTCAGGCCGGCTGTCAGCATCATGATCGGCAGACGCAACAGGAGCCTCGGCATGTACAGAAAGACAGTGGAAAAAGAAAGCAAAATTCAAACAGTGCCTTGGGTGGAGGCTCAATATCCACCTCCCCCCGGACTCCTCGAGGGTCTGAGCCCCCTTCCTCCAATCCCAGACCCTCTGGGAAGGCTGCACAGGTAGCCTCTTTGTCTGGGGAACACTCCAGAAGTCGACCTGTGATGAAGCCTCCTCTTCCACCTCGTCCATCTGGGGGTGGAAATAAGTATCGTCCTTCGTCAGCCAAGAAGGTGGTATCTCCATCGCCTTCTTCCAATCGCTTTTCTCCTTTGGAGATAGAAGGTGATGAGGACAATGAGATGGAGTAATTTTCTTCTCTTTTTTATTGTCATGGCCCTTATTCAGTGGAATATAAGAGGCATTAATGCCCAATATGAGGAACTCCAGCGGTTGTGTTCTGACCTCAAACCTAGTGTTGTTGCGCTGCAGGAAACATTGTTGAGACCAGGAAAACATTTTTCATTGGCAGGCTTTAGTTCAGTAGGTTTTCCTGCTTTACCTACGGATACTGGCCATGGTGTCACTGGGGGTGTTTCCCTTCTTATTCACAGATCTTTGTTATTCAGCCAAGTTAACTTAAATACCCCATTACAAGCTGTTGCGGCCAGGATTACTTTCAATAAAACAATAATTCTCTGTTCAATTTACTGTCCTCCTTCTGGTACAGTATCTAAGCAACAAGTCATTGATCTAATAGATCAGCTTCCACGTCCTTTTTTTTTATTTTGGGAGACTTCAACGGGCACTCCCCCCTTTGGGGTAGCTCATATTCCTCACTTCGGGGTCTCATGCTGGAAGAGATCTTTAACGAACTGGACTTGTGTTGTCTAAATGACAAATCACCAACATACATGCATTCTTCAAATGGTACTCTTTCGTGTTTGGATTTGTCAGTGTGTGATCCTTCATTGGTTCTAGACTATGATTGGTCAGTTCACGATGATCTGCACGGGAGCGACCATTTCCCTGTAATACTTTCTCCAGTTTTAAAGGAACCTGTTTCCTTTCCTCAGTATTTTTGCTTTAAAAGGGCTAATTGGGATTTCTTTCGTTCAGCCATAAGTGATAAGCTAGATGCTGAAATCGTCTTCCGATCAGAAGATCCAGCGGAGTCCTTCACTAATGTTTTGTTATCATGTGCGAGAGATACCATCCCACTCACAAAACCAGGTCCACAATTACCTGGTACACCATGGTTCAACCAGGATTGTAAGAATGCTTGCAACATTCGCAAGAGGGCCCAACGTTCAGTCTTTCAGCATCCTGTGGCCCCGAATGTTCGATCTTATCAGAGGAAAAAAGCAAAGGCGAGGTTTGTTTGTAGAGGAAGTAGACGAGTGTCTTGGAGAAATTTCTGCTCTTCCCTCACATCAAACATATCCAAGAAAAAAATCTGGAGAGTTGTTAAAAAAATTAGGGGCAAGAACAGCTGCCCTTCAATCCACCATTTAAAACTTGATGATACACTCATCACTGACAAACACGCTTTGGCTAACTTGCTAGCTTCCACCATAGAAACCAACTCTTCCTCTAGTCAAAAATCCACCGCGTTTTTAAAGATCAAAACGCGAGCAGAAAAAAAGAAGCTTGACTTTTCCTCACCCAATCAAGAAGACTACAACTTGCCCTTTAATCTAAATGAACTGAAGTCTGCCTTGCAGGCATGTCATGATTCTGCTCCTGGTCTTGATGAAATACATTATCAACTCTTAAAACACCTTCCTGACTCAGGTCTTAACATTCTGCTTCAAGTTTATAACCAGGTTTGGACGTCTGGGTCTTTCCCAGCTTCATGGAAAAGAGCCCTAATTGTTCCCATTCCGAAGCCAGGGAAGGATCATTCAAACCCAACCAACTATCGTCCAATAGCCTTAACAAGTTGTGTTTGTAAGGTGATGGAAAAAATGGTAAATGGTAGGCTCATGTGGAAATTGGAAAGTGATGGGCTTTTAGCCATGGAACAGTGTGGTTTTAGAAAGCATCACTCTACCATGGACCATTTAATCAGATTGGAAACCACTATTCGAAACTCTTTTTTAGATAAAAAGCATGTTGTTGCCATTTTTTTTCGACATAGAGAAGGCCTATGACACGACGTGGAAGTATGGAATCCTGTCAGACCTCCATCGGATGGGTTTCCGTGGCAATCTCCCAGTGTTCATAGAACAGTTTTTGGCAGACAGGTCCTTCCAGGTCCGTGTGGGGACAATATTGTCAGAAATTCATGAGCAGGAAATGGGTGTTCCACAGGGTAGTATCCTTTCCCCAGCCCTGTTTAGTATAAAAATAAATGAAATTGTAAACTCTGTCAACCAAGGTTCAGACTGCTCTCTTTTTGTTGATGATTTTGCCCTTTATGCATCTGGAAAGACATTTGCTGGTGTACAGCGCCAACTCCAGTTGTGTGTCTATAAAGTCCAACAGTGGGCAGTCGAAAATGGGTTCAAATTTTCATCAGTTAAAACAGAGTGCATCCACTTTCACAATTTCAGACAACTTTTCCCGCCACCAGAAATTTTCGTAGATAAGGCTAAAATTCCTGCTGTCACAGAAGCCAAATTTCTGGGTGTTACCTTTGACCAAAAATTGAATTTTAAAGCCCACATTCAGAAGTTGAAAACATCGTGCCTCAAAGCCATGAATATCCTCCGTGTAGTGGCTCATACGGATTGGGGTGCAGACAAACGCACACTTCTCCATCTTTACAGGGCGTTAGTTCGATCCAAGTTGGACTACGGCAGCATCATTTACGGCGCCGCTAGAGCCTCGTATCTAAAGGTCCTAGACCGAGTTCACCATCAGGGTCTTCGCCTCTGCCTTGGCGCTTTTCGTACTACACCTGTTCATAGCCTATATGCTGAGGCAGGAGAGTGTTCCCTCTCTCATAGAAGAGTAAAATTAGCTTTGAATTACTACACACAGTTTTTTTCAGAACCAAACAACCCTGCCTACGACTGTGTTATGAATCCTCATTTCCAAGAGAAATATGAAAGAAGTCCATCCAGTATTCCCCCTTTAGGTATTCGCATCCTTCCTTTTCTGGAGGAGGCGGATATTGATGTTGGGGTCATCTCTGACGTTTCCAAGTTTCCTCAACAACCTCCTTGGACGTTTTCGTCTCCAGAAATTAGGTTTGATTTAACCGTGCAGCGCAAACAGAACACGAGTTCCTTAATTTATAAACAATTATTTTTAGACATGTGTTCTAACCTTAAAGAACATGTTGTTATTTTTACTGATGGTTCAAAGTCCGATGTTGGTGTAGGGTCCTCCGCATATGTTCCAGCTTCGGGAGAAAAACTGTCCAAACACATTCCCTCTGAAAGCACTATTTACACTGCGGAACTTACTGCACTACTTTTGGCTTTGGAGTTGATCAGGCAGTCCCAGCCTAGGAAATTCCTTATTTGCACAGATTCTCTTTCGGCTTTAGAGGCTATAGGAGCAAGAAACATAAAACATCCGGCTCTTATCAAGTTTTTTACCATGTTTTCTTCATTAGTTTCAAGGGGTTTTGAGATTTTGTTGGCCTGGGTGCCAGGTCATGTGGGGATCAGAGGCAACGAAGAGGTGGATCGGCTTTCTAAAGAGGCTGTCCGTCTTCGTCCTTCTAAACTGCTTGTACCATCTTCAGATTTCAAAGGCAAAATAGCTTCGTATGTCAATTCTTTATGGAAGGAGGAGTGGAGCCTCCAAGAAAACAATAAGCTTCATCAAATACGTCCAGATTTAAAGGAACATCTTCCCATGGCTGCTGGCGGTCGAAAGGGAGAAACAGTATTGTGTAGATTGAGGACGGGTCATGCCTATTTTACTCATTCGTTTTTATTGAAGGGAGAAGAGCCGCCTTTCTGTGTTGCCTGTGATAGTCAGATATCTGTGCAACATATTCTTTTAGACTGCTGGGATTTATACGACATTAGAAGGAAACATTACACTGCAGATAATATGAAGATTCTTTTCCGTGATGTTCCCCCTGACAATATTTTTAACTTCCTAAAAGAAGTGAATTTATTTCATCGTGTGTGAATTTGGTGTTGTTAGATTTTCTCTACCCAGTATTGATTTTTGCAGATTACAGTTAGTGATTTCAGCGTGTTGGTTTTTAATCCTAGGATTGGTTCTTTTAATCTTTTTTTTAATGGGTTGGGTAAGGTTTTGCTTTTAATCCTTTTTTAACATATATACGTGGCAGTTTGAAACGTGGTGACAGTCCTGAGATAACCTCTGCTGTTGACGGGACTATAATTTTAATCTTAATCTTAATCTTAATCGTGCAGTAAAAAAAGACTTCTTGACCGCAACTTAAACCGAACGAACTGTCCCTAAAGCAACATGGATAAGATTAGATCGATAATTTATTAGAGGAATTCCAGTTAAGACTCGCAGTAACGCAGTTTTCTTTCTTGCCTTTTACACACACACACACACACACACACACACACACACACACACACACACACACACACACACACACACACACACACACACACACACACACACACACACACACACACACACACACACACACACAAGGTGTGGGCCCAAAGGAAGTAACTCAACACTGATCAAGTGGGTACACGGGGCTATGATTGCCTCCCTTGCATCTTCTTCCCCCCTCTCTCTCTCTCCCCTCTCTCTCTCTCTCTCTCTCTCTCTCTTCTCAGACACACACACACACACACTCTCTCTCTCTCTCTCTCTCTCTCTCTCTCTCTCTCTCTCTCTCTCTCTCTCTCTCATGTATTAAACAAAATGTCAGTCTCCACGGGATATTTGTTGTCAATTTATTTATGGATTCAGTCAAAAAGAATATCACACTTAAACCTCCTCATGGAACCAATATTACCCAGTGCTGTGCCATCGTAATTTTACTCACAGTATATGTTTTTTTTCTTCTATTGTTTCAGAAGCTGCGCTAACATCATTACCAACAAAGTAATGCCCAGAATTTCCACGAACTTCCCCAGTCGCAATGATTCAGTTTTAATTTACTTTAAAAAAATGTTACATTTCTCTCTAGACCCAGTTATAAACCCTTTTCAGCCGGTTTTTTTTTTTTTTTTTGTTGTTGTTTTTTTTTTTTTTTTTTTTTTTTTTGGGGGGGGGGGGGGTTCAGATCTGTTGATGTAGTCAAAAAGTAAAATATTACTGGCAACACACACACACACACACACACACACACACACACACACACACACACACACACACACACACACACACACACACAAACAAAAAAACACGCACGCACGTACTAACGCTCGCGCACGCACACCTTGCGCACGAACTCCCAATGTGGTTTTGAAAAAAAATTCAAGTAGCAGCATATTAAAACCTTGGACACCTATGTCTCGGCACGGCTTCCAGGATGTTGATGAAGAAGCATCAAAGAAGACTAACAAAGGTGACTCAGACACATTGGAATGCCACCGTTTCTTCACCCGAGTGTAAGGGCACACACAGAATACACTACTGGCAATATTGTCAGCCCATGAGTGAATAACCTACCAAAGTTTATTCACCTTTTTGTCCTTTCTGTTCCTCTTCTTTTTTCACCTTCCACAATCGGTAAATGTGTGCAATGAGAATCAGAAAGTTCAAGATTCTCTAAAAGTCTCCACAGGGGTACATACGTTAGACACAATAGAAATCTGAACGAGTCAAAGTCCCGAGATGTAATGGAAAAATTGGTGGACGGGTTCTGGGGGCTTAATCAACAGATACGTGCATTAGTGGCGAGAGAGACATAGAAGCGATTCAATCCCAGCCAAGAGAAGTCAGCTAAAGAATGGATCCAGTGTTGGCTGTTGATAACGATGGGACAGGAGCTCGGAAGTACTGTCTTGGGGACGCTGCCCGTATGCCCTCTGACCCACACCCTGATGGCCAGACTGCTGCACATTCTACATGAGCTTTATGAGATGGCTTATAAGTTTGGGCTCCCGGCTTCAATTCCCATCAGAGCCATGTGGGATTTTTCTGCCCTGGCCGGCTCCTAACCGAAGCTGCGTTTGCTATGGGTTCGATTAGGAAGACTGAGACCACACAGTCGAGTTTTATCCACTAAATGGATGCGTCTCAGAGAGTGTAACTCATTTTCTGACCAACACTGCAGGTGTCTATATCTCTCGGGCCTGGTTGACGTTGGGAAATACTATAAAATTAAGTTTAGAGTACAGCCCTATCAAGCAGTCTCAGACCGGCATGGAAATCCATAGCATCATCTTCGTTATCGACATCCTAATCGATCAGCATTTTTAAAAAGTCTGAAGTTGTGTAGCCCTTCATGTCTTGCTCTCATGTTGATCTCCGCTACAATGTTCTCTCCACGACTATGGCCTTGGTTTGATTCCGTCGCAGTCACCGGTATCGGCAAATTCATGGGGAGTTTCGTTGGTCGGATGTAGTGGCGCCCGGAGGGAGAACTCACGCCGGCTCAGCGACTGAGCAATTATTGTCGTCAGTAGGGGGCTTAGTAGGTGGCGTCCTGCGTGTGTTGGATCAAAACCAGCACCCCCGAACACCACCGAAGTGACTCGGCAGCTGTGCAGTGTCTCCTCCGGTGGGTTGCCTCATGACGACTTGATACTAACTGCTCCCTGTGGATTGCCGGTGCTTTGGGCTGCGGCAGGACGGGCTGTGGCTGTAGACGTGGGATCGGACTGAGCAGCATGGCTGCAATGCCACAGAAACGGCACAGAAGATGGGAGAGAACAAAAGTTTGGGCTTATTCTGTATATCCGTTTGTCATTTTGTACCACTTAATTTCACAAAGAGTTTAACAAGATAGGAATGGAATACTGTACTTACAGGCTTATGGATAAGTCTCTGTCGGAGGTCCTATTTTGGAGAAAACGTTTGTTTGTACGAACCGAACTGTACCTCCGTTGTGTATGGATCAATTATCCTTAGCGTATTCCTATCGAGACGTTGAAAATATGTATTCGCACAATCGTTAGACAAGAGTTAAGGGTTAAAGGTTTTGGTAAGGGTGAATAGATATCTGAAGAGCCTTCTCCCGATACTGCCAAGATAATGGGGTAGCTTTTTGTGTGTGGGGGGTGGGGGGTGGGGGGTGGGGGATGTACTTCAATATCGCATCCCTCCCATCACCACCACAGTTATCACATTGCCAAAAGTCCCGAACACAGAAAGTGTAGGAGGTATTATCATCCACATCACAGCACTGATATGGCTGTAGATATTGTCTGAATCAAGAATTTTAACAGTAAAAATTTTCATTGGTTGAATATGTGAATTCCTCAAGAGGATTCCATGTTGATGTCTCCACAAATGTGGAGTCTGGGGAATGATGCGTATGTGAACCAGTCATTAAAAAAAAAAGTTTCTTGGAAGCGTAATTCCGTATTGTTAAAGGACAGGAAGAAACTGTGCATGTGATTGATTCACGAGGCATGCATGTGACATTTAATGTGCAACATTAGTCAGTGATTAGGCGTAATGAAACAAATCGCCTGGTGCGCGCGCTCGCGCACGCACGCACGCACACACCCCACACACACACACACACACACACACACACACACACACACACACACACACACACACACACGATTGTGTGCACACACATACATATGATCATGCCCGCACGCGCAGTCTCTCTCTCTCTCTCTCTCTCTCTCTCTCTCTCTTCTCTCTCTCTCTCTCTCTCTCTCTCTCTCTTTCTAACATGCTGGAGCGTCGCGAGTTAGAAGTGTCTAAAGCCACTCGAGAGTTTGTATAGACCTTGTATAAAGTGTTGTACTTCTCAAATCATCGTCTCTTCAGGTAAATGTACAACATTATTGATATTCTCCTTTTTAAATGTAAGATGTCGACTAAATAAAGCCGTTTTCATATATAAAATCATGAACAAACGTGCACCTCACTATCTTTGCGACACACTCGCAGTGAAAAGTGTACGAGATAAAGATGAATTGTTCATTCCCCGCCTAACAACAGATTTAATCATGTCATCCTTCACGTATGGAGACAGGTAACTATGGATTGAAAGTTATGATCATCAAAAGAATGAAGAAAAAGAGCTTG
>JAMYXO010007344.1:0-12242 GCA_033310375.1 Conus canariensis
ACACGATGAAATGGGAAGTATTCATGAAATGTTAAGTAAGTACGATCAAAACATTTATCGCAGACGACAGATAACTTCCTTGATCTGTAGATGGAAATTGGATTGTTTTAAAACAAAGTATGTCAAAAATATACATTGTATATGTGGTCATAGCATATCAACTGATCACATTCTTTTGTGTAACTTGATGAAAAAATTCATTCCAAATACGTCTGTACAGCCTAGTCAAAATGTTTTCCGGTCACTGTCAGCAAGTGAAACGTATCTTTTCTTTTTGCACTTAGCTAAAAGTCCAATTGGCAAATATTTATAACATATAACAGTCAGTGGTGCGATGAGACAGAAGAGTTACATGTTTCGGGGTTTTTTTTGTGTGGGTTTTTAGTTTTTTTGTTTTTTGTTTTTCAGTCTTTGATTAAGTGGATTTTCTACTTTTGTGTTATTGCTGTAGATAAGTTAGTTATTTTACCTCATAGTGTTAACCTTTTTTACCCCGACCCCCCCCCCCCCCCCTTTTTTTTTTCGTCTAATATCACGTAATGTGGATAGACGTAAAACAGAACAACAACAACAACACACACACACACACACACACACCACACACCACACACACACACACAACACACACACACGATTTGTCAATTTGAAAGTATTTACGTTAATGGAAATGTGTCCAAAAATATGTAAGTAGAGTGTGCGTTGCTGTTGGGTTTTTCGCTTTTTTTCATCTTCCAACCTCCATTTTTTTAGTGGGGCCGTCAATCTCCTATTTTTTTCCCGCTTTCTTTTTTCTTTTCTTTTTTTAACTGACACTTACTCACCATGCAAAATCGGATTGTTCAGTTACTAATTACATTCGCTTACTGATCCTAATGTTTTTTCGTTGAGTACAAAGCGTCCGGGTTTAGCTCATATACTGATGTTTGATGTGCTGAGCCTTTATAGAGTGATGTTTATCACTTTCACCCGAAGGAAACGATTAAACCAAAATATAAAGGCTACCTTACTCAAGCAATGCCGTAGAGAGAGAGAGAGAGAAAGAGAGAGAGAGTATGTGTGTGTGTGTGTGTGTGTGTGTGTGTGTGTGTTGTGTGTGTGTGTGTGTGTGTGTGCAGGCGCGTGCGTGTGTGCGTAGTCTTCAATTTAATGTCTATTCACGTTATGTGATCTTAGACAAAAAAGGAACGATTTTAAAAGATTAAAAAAAAAACTCAGCAGCAATTAAGAATGACCCAAGTAACATCAAATACAAATATACAACATCTGTATCTCATTACAGGTAGGTAAAAATCGGACTCGACTTCGAGTTAATGCTAATCCAGTGTCACATGTAAGTGAGGAATTATTTAAGATTTCATCAATGGAAGATTCAGATAAAGCAGGCAAAAAAATTGTGGTAACTGTTTACATTTATATCTGGTATTTTTCCACCACAAATGCATTGTATGTCATTAGTAAATTTTGTTTTAAAAGCATCTTAGTTTAAGTCTGTAAATCAAACATGTCATTGACCTAACATGATATTGCCATTTCGAGTTCTTAAGATAGTATCATACCGCGGTGGCTGATTTTTTGGGTTGGACAGAAAGTACCCAGAATCCTTTACCTTCTTTCTGAAGTGCTTCCAGCACGTATTCTGTAATAACCTGTATCCCTCTAGAAGAGGTAGAGGAATATTTAAACTATATGCAGTGTCAACACGTTTTGCTCCACTTTTTGCGCGCGCGCAAGAAGAGAGAGAGAGAGAGAGAGAGAGAGAGAGAAGAGAGAAGAGAGAGAGAGAAGTATGTGTGGTTGGAAGTGTGTGAAAAATTGTGCAGTTCACTTGTGCGTGTAGGGGGCGTGGGTGTGAAGAGAATTTGTGAAAGGCGCGGGATAGTAGCTGAGCTTGACGTACAACCTAGGTAGCAGAGAAATATGTATGCAAATTGAAATAAATAAATAACAGAAAACAAAACAGAAAAGCCAACATTATTTAGTAAAGAAAATAAGAATAAAAGAAAGTAAGAATAAATGCCCACCGAGCACTTACAAACCAAAAGTTTGAAAAAAAGCATATACGATAACACTCCACTGTTGATTTGCAATGAAAACAGTTAATATTCTTCATATTTATCCGTCTGGCCCATATTTGTAGTTCTTTCTCAAACATATATAAGATATTTACTGGGGTTCCATATCTAAATTTACTGATGCACATTTTGTCAATAATAATTAAATTGCTTATGTACTTTATGTCCTAACTGGTCAACCCCTCCTTCCTTCGGAAGCCCAGCAAAATGTCTGGGACGTCAAATTTTACTCTCACATTGGGATCTATATTTATTTTGCCCTCCACAACCTTTCACAAATCCTTTACCCTTTGACATTCTACGAAAAAATGCTCCACGTAATGGACCCTAGCTAAAGAAAGCGTACCTTTGTTGTCTGCGTAATTCCATTCTTATTTAACATAATGCTAGTAGGATATGTATTAAGAAGAATTTTCCAGACACGTTCTCTTGGCCATGACTCTTTAGATGCAGTGCAAACAATATTCCACCGCCACTTTGTCAGTGTGACATGGAATTTATTGCTCCAAAAATTCACACAGCACGATTCAGAAAAAGATTTGTTAACCAAGTGTAATCTAAAGTTTTTAACGGTTTGTATTTTGTCTTATTGTCACATAGCAGTTTATTTTCATTTTCTCTAAAGATGTTACTGGGAGGGTTTTGTTCGCCCAAAATTGACGCAATGCTAACTTAAACACATTGTATTCTAGCAACAGTTAATGGAAGTTTCCTCCTATCTTCTTTTTTACCTATCGGACAGACAATATTGTGTTAGCACTTTGAATCAAATCACCAACATGCACATTCCCTTTTGTGACCAATGTTTGAAAAATAAAGCATTGCATTTATACGCAATTTCTTTGGTGTTCCATAAGACACTTCAGTGGTTTTTCTAAAGTTGTTTCCGTGTTAATGCTAGTCCATGTACCGCAAGGCTTCACTCCAAAACGAATGGAATTGTATATCTTCTGTTTTAAACCTTTTCCATAGTACAGTTGTTTTTCGACACACAAAATTTTGGAAATACTGTGCGCTGGAATACAAAACCATTGTTCATTCTGTAGCATAGCACAGCTGATTCACCCAATGCAGTGGAAACATTGCTCCCGATTTTGCGCCGCATTTTTAGCCTCCCTTTTCAATTTCAGTTTTCCACACTTCTCGCCCTTTTAAAACGTCTTTTTATTGGTATTCTTTTTTTTTTTTCTTTTCCCCAGGAAACGGTCTTCGTTTTAATTTGTAGTGAGTGCCCGGATGTGTAAATTAAATTTGTAAAGCTGGGTGTTTCATGGCGTGTGCTGTACACTTTGCATTTCCTGAAAAATGCGAGTGTAAAAAAAAAAAAAGTAATTTTTATTTGAAAAGCGTAAAAAGACTAACCGCAGCCGAAACATTTCACGAGTACTACTGAAATTAGCTACTCCCAGATAACGGCTTTCTTTAAAAAAAATCAGTTCTTTGCATTTTTGTTTTTGCTGAAACGTAACAGTTTTCTGAAAACGGGCACTTGTGCTCTCCGCCGTTTTCCAGTTTAATATCCAAGCGTAAAGGAACGGATGGTGCTGATTCAGTGGCAACACAAATATGCTATTCCAAGTTGCCTCCCTGGAATGACGCATCACTGGCCGCCGGCCCCAAATTACCGCAGGAAACCAGCGAGAAAACCCGACACACCAGAGAGGCAAGCCTGGGCGACAATTTGTTTCTTTGCATGCAAATTTTTTCCCGCAACTTGGGTCTTTTTGTGTGAAGATGTGTTACTGATCATGACCAAAAAATGAGAAACTGACCCCACCAATCATAGAAAGAGAAAAGTTGAAGCGACATGATCCTGAAAGAGTAGATGTGACCAGGAAAGTCAGTTCTGGTGATGGGCAGTGGAATACAAATAGCTTTGGTGGAAAAACCCCCCAATGGAAGTTACTGGCAGCAGAGGCTCGTTTGCCAGTGTAAGACCCGTGCCCCAGGAGGACAGGCCTCTGTGAGTGATGTGGCCTCAACCGTCTCTTCCTGAAGGAAAATAGGGCCAGAAACTGCCCAAAGTGTGAAACCAAATCAAGAACTGAGATTCGTGTAACAAGAATAAGAACCCGCAAAGAACAAACTGAACTGTTTTCCATATAGCCGATTCCAAATGTCTACCGCTACTCCAGCCTGCCCGTGTGAAAATAAGTACACTCCACTTAAAAATCAAAGCAATAGGTGAAAAATAAATTCAAAACGTCTTGGTGCTTTTGACCAAAAGTAGAACGAAGACCCAAACCACATAAGTTTCCTGAAACAGCAAGCAAAGAAATACCCAAAAGCACAACGTAAGCAAACCGATTTTTAACCAAGTGTCAATGTGATATTTCATGAGATGGGCCAAGCATTTTCCCGAAAAAATTTTTTGGTAAAACAACAGGACAACATAATTAAGTTGTCGCTCAACAGCTCAGTTTTTGTCTGGTTTTAGAAAGTCGGGTGAAATCAGTAAATAGGGCAAAACCCCGTGATTCAGAAAGCGAATGTATGAAAATGATGTTTCCCTGCAGAAACTCAATTTCATTTTCCTGATAAGTCTAACATTTGTAAATTCGGCAGAAGGCTGACCAGTGCTCGTTCAGAGAATTTGCTTGCACCGGGACATATTAAGGCTAGAAGGATGGATGTGGACTGTGGTTTTGAACCATAAAAAATTCTGTTGATTAGGGTTTCCTGCCAGATTCGTATCCGCAACTGACTCATTCCTGAGAATAGTGAAGTTGACAGAATGAAGCAGATTATCACTGAGTCCAAACTGTGAAGGTGGGAAAAAGGCTTTTGTTAAACTTGTCAGTCCACATGACGTCACCCCGGTGGATCAGCATGATGTTATGAACAAAGTCACTCAATGCATTCCACTCCCAGGGCTTTGAGGTGGCACTGTGGGCAGAGCCTGGCAAAGTGGGTTGCAGGAGAAGGCAAAACCATGACGACACATGTTCAGGACAAATGAAGTCACACCCAGTTCATCGCATGCGTGGACGTGTGGATTCCATCGCACACATGACCACATGCAACAACAAATTGTTTTGTATTTGTCCCACACGATAAAACCCAGGGGAGGGATTGTAAATCTCCGTCCTTCGTCTTTATGGCTGGACAGTCATATGTCCTTACCCTGACGTAACACAGGAAGACAATAAACCTCTTGTGGCACTGAAAATGAGTGCCTGGACACTGTGTCGTGTTTTCTGTAGCGAGTGTGGTGAACCCCCGGTTTGTCAAAATTTTCACAGCTGGGGCCTTTGTAAAGGGTAATGAAGGGTTAACTTGTCTTCTCGGTCTGTCAGGCCGCCTTAAACCCGTCCTCGTTTACCCACGCCTACACACGAAAAGAGCCCAAGAATATGTCTTTAGTGAATTCAAAACTTCCCAACAATAGCACAAACACAACAACAACAACAGCAGCAGAAACGATCTAAGTATCAAGTGTAAACCTGATTTGTATGGAACCTGATGGACAATAGTAAAGCCTGCTTTCATTTTTCCGATGTTAAAACTTTTAATAAAACAAAATGGTCCAGGAAAAATTTCAAATGATTTGTAAACAGGTAAAAAATAAAAAGGAAAAAAGGAACAACAAATTACAAAACAAAAACAACGAGTTTTCATTAACTGAGTCTTCTTCAGGCAGGCAAGTAAAAACGAAGCCAAGGAAACGAAGAGGAACAGACAGTCACTTCCTTCGGGCCTGGAGCAAAATTGATTTCGGTTGAAGACAAAAACTATGGAGCGAACTGGGTTAAGGGGACAACCTGGTAAAGTGTAAGCTGTAAAGATAGCAAATAATGGAATCAAATCGCAATCATCACCCGCATGGAAATACAATCTATGAAGATAATTTCACAGTTTAAGATAAGATAAATGTAGTAAAATAACAACTTAATAACGAAGAAAAAGAGCCAACGGAATGAGGGGTTACAAAATTTTTATGGAGGAAGCAGCAACAACAAACACAATATAACAATCCCTCCTCACATCATCATCATCATCCATCATCATCTCACCGTAATGGAAGAAGAAGAAGAAATGGATGATGTGATGATTGTTATTTAATAATAATAATAAGAAGAAGATATGATGATGTGATGAATGATAATGCGAAGAAAGAAGAAGAAGAAAAAAAGTGAGTGATGATGATGTGATGATGTGAGACAAAAGACGGGAATAAAAAAAAACTTGAGGTAAGAAAAAGTGAAAGATAGTAATTTAGAATCCAAGAAATATCCCCATTATAAAACGGCCCTAATCTGAAAAAAACCCAATTAAAATTTTCCCCGACAATGGGGAAATATAAAGACAGAATTAAAAAAAATAAACAGTATGAAATCTAAAAAATCAATGGATAAAAGTTTTTCGTATGGTATAATGATAAAGTGTGAGTTTTTTGATTTAAGAGCAAGTAAACAACCAACGAAACAACTTAAATTAATGAGAAAACTTTATCCTTTTTAAACACTAAAAAAATTAAATTTGTTTTCATAACCAGGACAACCCCCTAAAATTTTAAGGCAACTACTAAAATAAAAAAACAAAAACAAAAAAAATTCATAACAAAAAAATTTAAAAGAAATCTTATTTTAAAAAAAGGGTGGAAAGGTTAAAAACTGATAAGCAAAGGGAGCGTCTTTGATGCCTTTTTTTAAAGGCACCCCTTTGTCCAACTCCCCCAAAAACCCATTCCCCCACACAGGGGATTTTAGACGATGTTTTGAACTTATTTGTGTTAATTCTTGTTTCTTCCACATTTTGATTTGTAGCTGATTAAATTGCCCCTTCTTTTTTGAACACCACTTCTTTGTGGGGGGGGCTACGTATTCGCCCACCTTTTCCCCGTTTTTCATTATTTGTATGCCTTTTTCATTGCTGTGTTACCACTTGCTTTTTTTAAATGTTTTCCACCCCTTCACGGCTGGTTTCTCCTGGGGTTTTAGGTCTTGGAGTTTGTCGATTGGTTTTGTCATCGCAAAGTGCAGATCGCTATAGGCCTTCCCCGGCCCGGGTTGTTAAAATTTCAGGCCCCTGCCAATTTCCCCAAATACAGGTTGAAGAGGGGCCCAAACTTGTAGGGGGAACCCCCTTTTGGGCTTTCATGAGCACCGCGGGTTCCCGGGGTTTACAGTGCCGTTATTGGCCACCCTTTCCCATTAAAAATTTCTGAGGGTCTACCCAACACGTACCCCAAATCAACGAAAGCTTTTAAAGTCTAAAAAGTTTGGGGGTGGGGTCTCTCTGGTTACGGGGGGGGTTGGGGTTTCTACCCCAAAATTCGGGCTAAACTTTTTTTAAATTTCACCACACCCAAAAACCCAAAAGGACCCCCCGGGAAGTTTTTTTTTATGTGCCTAACTCAAACCACAAAAACCCGAAATTTCAAAAATACCATGCGCGAAACGCACCCCAAACCCCCAGGCATAAATCATTTATTATATTTATAAATATTTTTGTTAAAAAAATATTTTTAAAAGAAGTGGTAAATCTAAAAGCTTTTTCGTTTTTAAAATCTTCGGGGGTCTTTTGGGCACGCCAACGGCTTTTATGGCGTGGGGACTTGATTTCAACTCGTGTGTGGGCGGTTTTTTGCGCACGTGGGGCCGGGTTTTGGGGGCCCCGTTCAGGGGGAAAATCTAGAAAGTTTCCCTTGTGCCTGAATTGTTTACAATTTTACTTTTTTGTTGATTGCCCAATGTGGTTTGCAATTTACCCCTTTTTTGTGAGCTAGATTGATTTTTTGAAAATTTTTGGTGTGCCTTTTTTTTTGATTTTTCCTGATATTTGTTTATTTTTTTCTTTGAGTCCCCCCGTTATTTTCTCAGCTCTTTTTGATTTTTGTTTTTTTCATTTTTTGAATGACTGTTATGTTTGCGTTTTGGGGTTTTAAAGGTTTTATAACCCTTCATATGTTTTTCTTCATTTTTGATGTTACCGTAGCTTGGTTCAATTTGTGTGAAGACATTTTGCCAGGGGGCCGTTTTTTTTTAGGCAGTTGCAAGATGCCTTTCGGCACCCCCTTTCTTTTATGTTGTTTTCTTTTGTTTGTGAAAAAACGTTTTTGGGTTGGGATCAGAGTATGCGTTTAAGGGGTTTTTTTTGAATATTTTGGACAGTTTTGTTTTTTGGGGGAAGTGTTGCAAGATTTTAAAGAATTTTTTTCACATTTTTTTTTCCCCCCCTATGGGGGTTGTACCCTAGATCTTTCTTTTCCCCTTTTTTTTAATTCTGTTCGTGTTGTTTTGGATTTTTAGTTGAATTGTAACCCCCTTTTTTGTAAAAGCTTTTTTTTTCTGTTGCTGCTCATTGAATGCGTTTTATTGAGACCGGGGTTGGATAGTCTTTTTTTTACCCTTGGGTATTTTTTTTGTTGAGGGGGGGTGGTTGCTTTTTAGTTTCGTAAAAGGTTGTCATTGGTTTTTTTTTATGGTTTTTACCATGGCATTTAGGGCTAAGTTATGTTAGGGGAAATTTACTATTTTTTTTTTGCTTCTTTGTGATTTTTAAATTTGGTTTTTAAAGTTTTAAAATTCTTTTTTCTTGTTTTCTGGTTTTGGTTTTGTTTAATCAGCGGGGCCGATCTCTGAAAACCCCGGGCCCGTTTTCCAAGTTGTTTTTGGATTTGGTAGCATGAAAGCCATTTCACATTTTCGGCACCATCCGTCCTGGGACTCAAATGTTGAGTTTTTGCTCGTTTTTTTACCAAATTTTTATTTTTCATGGGTAAGGTTTTTTTGGGGGAAAATAATTCCCTTTTGATCTGTTATATTTTGATTTGTTGGGGAAAAATTTAAACTTTGTTTTGTAGTTTTATTTGGGGATGAAATTCCCTTTTCAAATTAAAACATTTGGGATTTTCTGTTTTGGTTTTTAAACCCCTTTTTTTTTACTTCTAGCTTTTTCCAAAAATTTTTTCGGTGTTTTTTTTTTATTTCTTGCCTTTTCCAAAAAAAAGGCACCTTTGATTTTTAAGAACTTTTTTTTTTTTCTTTTTATATAATATAAATATAAACAAGTAACCGAGGGACCATTCCAGCAACTTCATGCAGTTGGTGTTGCAAGACTGCAAGTACATTTAAACAAAGGGTTGCTCTATGCCTTACAATTGAAGAAATAAGGGGAAAGCATTCCCTTCTGCAGTGGTAGATGATTTGCCAACCCCAACAGCATATGCTGAGGGGTGAAAAGGGGAATAATAAATGCTTCTCAAAATGAGCCTTCAGCAAGTTTATATCTCCAACGGGGGACAATCTCCAAGGGGAGAAAACTCATAATATTCATAAAATCTGGTCAGATCCGGTATTTGAAAATGATTGTTTCCTATTTAAAATATATATATAATATTTTAATTTTTTTCTTTGGCCACGTCCGGCTCAAGACGACGTTCCCAGACGTCGCAAGTCTCGTGAAGAACGCTGTGAGGAAGTCCTCTCCTGGGACTCCCACATGAGGGCAGCTCGGAGTCCCCACAGAACCGATCGTGGCTTGTCCCCAACAGAAGCGAGGCCTCCCAAAACAACAAGAGCTGTGGCTCAAACCAAACAGAAGTTGGGGACACCACAAAAGCGAGGCCCTGGTCGCAGAAACGCGGCTTGGTACAACTGGGCCCCAAAATGTCGCTGGTTCAGACACCCAAGAGCGGCGGCTCTGGCTCCCGCAGCAGCGGTGGCTCTGGCACAGCTGGCACGTCGGGTCACTGTCGACTTCCACGTCGACCTCTTCACACACCCAGCAGGGTGGAGACAGGGGTCGACTCCAGCTACGCCCAGACCCTCTAGCAGTGGCAGCAAGTTCCGGTTACACCAGGACAAACGACGTTACCTGGGGGAACTGATAACCACTTGATTATCTAGCCTAATATAACATGGTATTATTCATCATGGTTATTAATCATAATCATAACCAACAGTTACTTTATATTTCACCAGGGAAAAATACATGTAGCGAAATCCACACAGTTTCCATACAATATCACAATAGAACATTCTCTTTTTCGGAATCATGTTCTACACATTAGGGGGGAAAGGATTTCCACATAGACCTTTTCGAAATCATGTATTACACATTGGGTGGAAAGGATTTCCACATAGACCTTTTTACGATAAACCAAGAATATAATCATTGCATATACGAAATTATTTCCTTTCGTCTCTTTATCAAGATAAGAATGTTTTTATCATTTCACATAATCACTACATCTCAGAGAATGATCTCCGTTCATACAATTATTCATTAGTAACATATCAAGGAATAATTTCCGCACACTCTTGTTTATCAACACATAGATATTCATTATTCATGTCAAAGGATGGTTTAAATACTTATCAAACAGAGTTTCCCTTTACCTCCCCCCCATCAAAATTCAGAATACATCTTCCAACCATTAGTCCATGATCGTTTCCATCGCTCAGTTCTGGAGCTTACTATCATTTGTATCATTATAATACATTAGCAAAATAAAACAAAAACTGTTTTGCATCATAATGCCATGAACTAGCTAAGCCACCCCCTTTTCCGTTCACTCCCCCAACAACATACTTTTTCTTTCTATTCATACTTTCTAAGAACAATTTCCTCTTATCACCCTATCAAGTCACAAGATATACCAAAAACAACATATACTTTTTTTCTAAAAAAACCTTTTCTAGGCGCTGAGAAAGTTACAGTCGCCTATAGGAGGGGAGGACGATTTCGGTTTTGCGATTTCAAATTGCTAATGATGAAATACCTGACTGCCACAGCAACTCGTCTGGAGTCCCTCTTTGGCCACTGGGAAGTTGCACTGCCGGAGCTACTGTAGAGACTGCCTGATCGTTTGAGCTCACCTGGCTTATACAGAGCGCAAGTGAGCAGCAGTTAGGAAAACTAACCAACCAGGTTTCTGGTGAACATGTTCCGGACAAAGCAGTTGTAAAAATTTGTGACTGGACAAAGAATGGTCCGTCACACTCTGGTGTTGAAGGTGTTTCCTGAATGCAAAGATGTTGCCGTTTTCTCTTCGCAATATGAATATTTTATTTGCACTTAAAGAAAATGACAAAACTTGCAGCAAGCTCACAGCAGTGACAGGTTCTTGCCCTCTTTGTACTGTTGTCTGGTGCACCATCAGCAGCCCTGACGCCCTCCTCAGGTCCCTCGCCTGACCTCTCCTTCCTCCTCTATGGCAGAAGAAAGGGGCGACGTCTAACAAGTGGCAAGGTCCATAACTCTCGTATCTTTTGTTGATTGTGTTTGGACGAGAGTGTGTCTCTACGTGACAATTGTGATCGAGTGGTGTGTGCATTTGTGCTTCCTTCACGCCATTGTATCCCCCTGACTGCAACGTATCTGGATGTGTTTTCTGTTCAGTTTGCTGAACAAACGATCTGTGATTTCTATTCTACCCTACCATAGATCCTCCCCTGCTGTGTTTTTTTCCTGTATATTTTACACTCGCAACCAGCCGGAGTATGCGCCTCCTGCGGCACTTAGTCATTCTGTGGTCCTTGCCATCAGAGATGTGGGTATTGGTTTTCACCTCCCGTATATTCAAACTCATCATGAAGGACGTTGGAAGCAGAGTAACATTGGTGTTGTGTTTGGCTTTAAACGAGCCATCTTCATTGATCATGAAAGCACTGTTATAGTGTAAACTTGAACAGTTTGTTTTGTGCTTCTCTGTCCTGCTTTTTACTCTGACTGCCCAGCTCATTATCCTTGGTTTATTCAGCTGGCTGTCAAGCATCTAATTTCTAACAGTAGTGACATTTTGTGTATAACTACAACTTTGCTTCGCAGACCTGGCGGAGAAGTCAGGTGTTGAGATCACCGCACACCTCTCGCTTCATTTTCCTTCCCTTTTTGTTAGTGGTACATTATGTGGCGAGGGAGTGGGGATGGGGTGTGGGGTGTCTTGCCTTTCTTGTGTGAAACTCTACCCACATACCACCTTCACTATCACTTTCCCATTCGGCTATGGTTCCTTTCAAATGTCCCAGTTAACACTGCCACTGCCACCTTCCTTTGTAAATGCGGCTTGTTGTACCGTCCTCCACCAAAACAAGAAGAAATAAACTTTCTAAAGCAATTTCACTGAACAGTTCCTTGACCGTTTAGAATATGGCGGGCTCTCTGCTGATTGTTGACAGCTTATCTTCATTCTGAATCACCAACACAGGTGTGCACTTCCAAAGT
>JAMYXO010007345.1:0-5000 GCA_033310375.1 Conus canariensis
CCCTCTGTCCGGTTTCTGTTGTTTGTGAATCAGTAGTTAGAAATGTTCACTGATTGTGTTGAGATGTGATGATGTGATAATCTTTACCCAAAGGGTAACAGATAAGGCAAACTCATGCTTTTTTTCATCCGGCATTTGCCCCGTTAAGGGACAAACTAATATACTATCGACTAAGATTACAAAACTTTTAACAAACACCATTTCTTCATAATATCAAAAGTTCATCCATTAACATTTAAGGTGAATGACTTTAAAGGAAAAAAAAGCGACTGAAACAAAAAACAAGAAAAAGAAATTGATTACAAAGAAGAAAAAAGTCGCACACAGATATAAAAAACAAGCGATCCTCCTACTAAAGGAGAGAGAAAGAGGAGAGAGAGAGAGAGAGGAGGAGAGAGAGAGAGGAAGAGAGAAAAGGGGAGGGGGGGGGGGGGGTTTTACATTCCTTTTCGTAAAATATTAACATAAAAAAAACAAACTGCTAAGGATGATAATCGACAACTGAAATGCATCAATGGTATCAAATTCTCTCTTTCTTTTACTTTACGTGATGGGGTTTTCAGGGCAAGACCAAAACGAACATACTACAATCAGTTATCATAAACGACAATAAATTTCCTAGCATCAAAACACTTTTTTATCATGATGTGTGCTGTGCGTGTGAAAGTGTGGTGTTTGTGTGTGTATTGTGGTGTGTATGTTTGTGTGTGTGGTGTGTGGCGCGCGCGCCGCGCGCGCACACGCGCGGTGTAGTGTAGGTGGGTGTGTGAGGTGTGGTGTGCGCGTGGGGTGTGTGGGGTGGTGTGTAAGAGAGAGAGAAAGGGGAGAGAGGAGGGGAGAGAGGAGAGAGAGGGGGGAGGGAGGGGGCCCCATTATAATCTTCCCCCCCTCCCCCTCTTTTTAATTCTGGAACCGTTATAGTTAAACCCAAGATAAATTATTAATTAATGACAATCCATCGATATGCACCGTAAAACGAAGACACACACAACACACACACACACACAAAAAAACACACACACACACACACACGGGAGGGGAGAGAGGAGAGAGAGGGGAGAGAGAGAGAGAGGAGAGAGAAAAGACAGAGAGAGAGAAGATTATAATTCCATTTTTGTCCAAAATTCATATGCTAAACTTTACTAAACATTTGAATAAAAAGCAATACATTATTTCCCCACAGTAATCGGACACACATTTTCCCCACTGTTACAGTGCTCCAAGAAATCAAAAGTATAAAGACATCAATCAATCAGTGACAATTGCACCAATAAAACCACTGACCACAACATTCATTCATCATGATATAATTACAATCATAAATAAAACCAATGGTAACCATACTTCTCATTATCATTATCTGGTTTAAAAAAAAAAGCCGGTGGAAAGGAAGCAGCGTATCGGTTTAATATGCAGCAAAACAGAGGGTGTGCCCTGGTATATGTATTTTTGTCCCTAATAGTAAATGGTCTGCGTGAAATGTGTAATTAGTTTTTCTCTGAAGGATTCTGCTTTTTGAGTGCATCGGAAATGTAGTCGAAGTGAATTCCAAACCACACTACCAGAGTAAGATAAGCTTGATTTAAAAAGATCTATTCTAGGTGTGGGAACCCGGAACCTGGTTGAATCCCTAGGGTTTATGCTAAATTTAGACTGGAGAGTTTGTGGTGCTAAACCCGACGCAATTTTTTGCATTAGCAAACATTTGTTGACAGCAAATATTTCTTTTAACGGAAAGAGCCCCCGCTTTAGTATAATCCTCTTCACTGAGACAAGACGATTTTAATAGGACTGCTTTAAGTGCTCTTTGTAGACACTCGTAAGAGGTTTCATGGCAATTAGCACTAGCAGAATCAAATAGTGTTGAACAATAATTGATTGAAGAGAGAACATGTGCGTGTAGGAACAATTTCCTGGCATGAAGGTTTAAGAAATGCTTAATCCTGCACAGCTGATATGTTTGTCTGGATATTGATTTACATAAACTGCGAAGGTGATAAGACCAAGAAAGATTATTATTAACATATACGCCTAGAACACGATGCTGTCCACCACTTCAATTTCCTGATTATTGACAAAAACAGAATGGAGGCTGTGTAGTTATGTTTTGTCTTCTCTGCCTTGTTATCAGCATTAGTTTTGTTTTACTAGGATCAGCGACATGTGATTTACATTGCACCAATTACTTAAGATATCTGCATTCTTCTGTAATGAAGTGAAAACAGCTTCCAAGCTGGAGCTGCTTGTATGGACAGTGGTATCATCACAAAAGAGTTCACATGAATTCTCAATATAAAGAGGGAGATCATTTATATAAACTGAGAACAGCAACGGCCCTAACACAGAACCCTGAGGTACGCCATACTGGATAGGTAACTTCTCTGATAAATTGTTTTTGTTGACACAAACGATTTGCTGACGGTCTTCTACGAATGATGTGATCAGTTGTAAGGTATTTCCTGTTATATCATATGATAAAAGCTTCCTGTATAACAATTTGTGGTCAATTACATCAAAAGCCTTTGCAAAATCAACAAACAGTGCGCCACAATATTTATTTTCATTAATACTGGCTAGCCATTGACCTACTAGGTTTGTAAGTGCTGCATGACAAGAGTGATTCTTCCTGAATCCCGACTGATTTTTATTTAGAAGGTTGGAGGAGTCAAAATGGTGGCAAAGATGTTTATGTGTTTTTCCAAGGGCTTGGACAGACCTGGCAAAATGGATATAGGTCTGTAGTTCGATGGCTCAGATTTGAAAATGGGTATTATTTTTGCAATTTTTGAACTGAGCGGGGAAGTGACATTTATCAATGCATAAATTGTAAATGTAGGTAAGAGTCACACACACACACACACACACACCACACACACACACACACACACACACATATATGTGTGTGTGTGTGTGTGTGTGTGTGTGTGTGTTTTGTGTGTGTGTGTGTGGGGTGTGTGTGTGTGTGTGTGCAGAGCACCCATTTGTATTCCACTGGCTGCAGTTTTCTGGCACTTGGGTATGTCCTTATTACGACTTTTGCTTTGGCTTTTCTGAGAGGTAAGGAGATCAAGACTAGTTTCTCGTGGTTTTGTATGTTTGTGTACTTCTGCTTTTCCTTTTTATCTTATTCTTTCTTTCTTTTCTTTCCTTTCCTTTTTACTTTTCCTCCTTTTTTCCTTTCCTTTCCCTCCTGTATTCTTTCACTGGGGTTATTCGTTCTTTCTTGACATGTTTTATTCATTCGTTCCTGTCTTCCATTCTCTGTTTCATTCTGTCTTTGTTTCTTCCCCTTCGTTCTTGCTTTCTTTGAACCTTTCTTGATTAGAGTTACATGCTAAATCTGATTAAGACTCGTCAGTTTTTCTTTACCTAGAATTTTTTTTTGGTAGCAACCCCCCTCCCCTCCGGCTTATTCCACATCAACTTGCATACCATTAATCCCTCACCTCGTCTCCCCTTTCCCCTCCCTTTTTTATACACCGACCTCCCTGTCTGATGTTTCATCCCGTCTCAACTCGTTTATTCATCTCCCTCCTCTCTCTCCTCCCTCTCTCAATTGGCATACCCCCGTTTTAAACCCATCTCTCTCTCTCTCCCTCTCTCTCTCTCTCTCTCTCTCTCTCTCTCTCTTCCTCTCTCTCTCTCTCTCTCTTTTCGCCTTCTGTTTCATATTCAAGTCTCTCCCTATCTCTCTTTCTCTGCCTCTCCCCTCTCTCCGCCGATCTCTCCTTCCCTCTCTCTGTGCCTTATCCTCATGGCTTCCCGTGAAAAGTTTGAGCCTTTTGGGGTCTGACTCCTTTTTTTTTGAGGGCGTGGGGTTGGGGTGGCTGGTGGGGTTCAGATCTTTTAAACAAAGGATTCTTTCTTCTATTCATCCCCCTTAACTCCCCAGTGCCTACGCCGTCCGGCCCCATCTTCTCTTTTATACCGCTCTCTCTGTCTTTGTGTCTGTCTATCTCTGTCCCTCTCGGGACAAATTTCGCAAGTTTAATCGCAAACATGCCAGTTTCTGGACTCCCAGTGGCTATGAAGAAGACCCTGAACGCCCTGCTGACGGACAGTAATGTCACCAGCTGGAAAGTGTGAGGAGAAGGTGAAAACACTGTGGCTGTCTTGCGCCTCAAGCCCGCCACTTTCCAGATGTAAAAAAATATGGCGGATCCTGTCTTGAACCGCGACACACAGGTTCAGTATTACAGGAAGAAACCTCCCAGTCAGATCTGACGAGACCAGCAGAGAGCCCGACAGCAGCAAGAGAGGCAGGTAGGTAAGTGGTCAACGTGAAGAAGCCACGGTAACGTATGTGAGTACTCCATCTCCGACTGACGTGCGACTTGAAAACGTGTGTGCATATGACACAGAAGTGGAACACACTGTGGCTAAACACCCGTGTCAGACGGATGACCAAGTAAGATTGGAGACTGATGTTTTGAGTTTGCACGACGGCACTGAAACTACATGTGAGTACATCGACAGCTCTGTCCTCTCTCCACCACCTGACACTGACATCGAACCAGGTTTTGAGAACCTAGTGGCAGGATTCGGTGCCAGTGTTGTGAAAAGTTACGTTGCCACCCTGACAGATAAATCTGTCTCAAAGGCGACTGAGAGACAAGGACAGAAACAAGTTATTTAGAACAGTTGTCCTTGATCGCTCAAATTAATCGGATATACTGATCTGTGAATCGGACGATCTGGTGCTAAGTTTCCGTGTACGCCGGATGACAGTGACTGTTCTTTTTGGTTTGTCAAACAAGACGACAGACACATGCTGGCCGAAGAACGGACAAGACTGGCCAATCTCCGCCGAGGAAAACGTGTCGGCAGGACACAACATGCTGACATCCAGGCACGTGCTGCACGGACACTGGAGAGGCTACACGGCCGGATCCTGCTCTACCTGGGATAACAGCCTGGGCTCAAGGACTCCACGCCGCAGACGGAATCATCGTGACCAGTGCCACCATGTCGGTGATATGAAATACGTCAGATTTGTGTTT
>JAMYXO010007345.1:7500-12240 GCA_033310375.1 Conus canariensis
CTCTCCTTCATGAAAGTGGAATCAAAGAATTCGGAGAAAAAATCCGAGTAACGAATAATTATTCAAATTTTTCATATCTTCAGGAGAGGATGGTTCTTTGATTTAAAACTGACGAACTATTTTTTAGGACCCTATTTCCCTTGATACCGAGCAGTGAACAAGTGAGGGGTCCACAGTAAATTGTTTGCCTGTACATTTTTTAGAAAATTGTGTTACAGAAACATTGTTGTCATGCTCATGCCCATTCGACGTAGACAGAGACACACAATCACTCTCCCTTTTAATATTACAACTACATTTTTTACACTGTTCACCTGGAATACTTATGACTTCACGTGATCCACGCAATCCCCCCCCCCCCCCCCCCCCCCCCAAAAAAAAAAAAAAAAAAAAAACCCGCGGAAAAGGTCCTCAAGGACTAACACAGCAATTTCACTTTCAGTTTGGACTGAAACAATGCCCCAGAAATATCTTTTAAATATATTTTCAAGAAACATCACGTCGAATTAAAAGTCAACGCAGTGTCCGTCTTGGGGAAAAAAAAAGGTACATTACTTTCTTTCCTTCTTTTTCCTCCATTCTAAAGGCGGAGAAGTTTCTGGAAAGATCAGAAAACAAAGAAAACCTAACCATTCATGTTTACAATCGATTAAAAAAAAAAAACTTTATTTGTAAAATTAAACATCTTTTATAACTCATTCCTGTTCATAGTTTCTTGGCAATAAACTGAAAATGATCTTTTTCTTCAGGTTTGTTCTGTCATAAACCAATCGTGGGCGGGTTTTTTTTTTTTTTTTTTTTTTTTTCGCTTTGCAGTGAACTCAACCCTCGCGCGTGTGTCGTCGCCAAACATTCGGCCAGAGGCAAGCGGCCTGGCAACATCATTTTTTTTAAATTTTTTTTTTTTTGCTTACGACATCACTGACCAGTGTGGCCTCCAGGTACTTACCAATCAAACATTTTTTTGCTTGTTTTTTTTGCTATCTACTCATTTCACTCTGCGATGATCGCAGTACAAAAGCCGCATGCTTATCATGAATAGATGGGCCAGCACACGGGAAGGTGAAATATTAGTATGAAATCTGAAAGTCCATCTTTTTGTTAGCATTTATAAATCCTTGACCCTTTTTTTCGTCGACATACTGACTGTCGGTATTTCAAACACATACCAACGACCAGGAACTTGGGCACAAAAATCTGTCAGTTGCAGTTTCCTTTAAGTCGACAATCTACATCAGCCACGTTAGAAACTTCCCTCGGTGTGACAGACTGCAATCCACTCGAATTCCAAACGATGAAATCCACAAACAAGAAACCCCCCCCCCCCCCCCCCCCCCCGAGAAAATGCTCTCCCACCCAAGTTTGTCTAACACCTAACACCAGCCCTATTCTCGGGGCACGGAATGATAATTTTCTTCTACAGAATCGGTGACCCCAACAAAAAACAGAAAAAAAAACATGTCTGCTTAGAAAAAAAAGAAAGTCCACAGTGGCAAAAGTTTAAAAAACAAACAAAAAAAAAAAGAAAAAAAAAACAAACAAAACAAAACAAACATAACAAAACACTAATTTATCCACGAAGACAGAAGTCCCCCCACGGAAAAAAAAAAACCCAAAAATTTTCTCCCCTAGACAAGGTCGTGGCCCCCGTTTTTTAAAGTTTCGTGAACACTTCTCTCCGCCAAGATTAAAGCCTTTCACTGAATCTTTTGCCCTTTCCCTTTCCCAAATGGTGAGAGCGGGTTTTTTTTTTTTTTTCCTCTCTCTATCCTTGTTCCTCTTCCTGACCCACCTACCCCAACCCCCCCGCCCTCCGAAAAAAAAAAACCCACTGCGCCTTAAAGAAGATCATATGTTTTCAAGAGGAAGAATGACGAGTGCCTTAGAAAAAGGCCGAGCGTGTCCTCTAAGTGAATTTTGAAAGTGTTGCCGATTCTGTAACTGTGGACAATTGTGTACATTACTTTTGGTTAGGAACTCTCTCTAATCTTCTATGTGGGTCGGTGAAGAGGTGGGGGGGGGAGGAGGGAGGGGGAGGGGGGGGAGGAGGGAGGGGAGGGGGGGTTAAGTCACAGTCGCAGGCACGGTCCAAGCAGACTTCCTGCCTCAGAGACCTGTCGAGGGATGAAGAGAGTAGCACAAGCTGTGTTCTAGCCGTGGTACAGGAAGGAGACCACTTCTCTGATACTGTCAAGGATCCTCAACAGCGAGGCACGTTGAAGTCGAGCGCAAGTAAACATTTGACACATTCTCGTGGACCACGTGTAGGGCAGACGTGTGTGTGGTGTGTGGTGTGTGTGTGTGTGTGTGTGTGTGGTGTGTGTGTGTGTGTGATATCTATGCATTTTGTAAGAGACAGATGCTGTTACTATCTGTCACGAGCAGCATATCTGAGGGCTTGCATGTGAGTAAGGTCATCTATCAGAAGATTTATCCAAAAGAAATACGAGTGCAAAGGATATCTCACGCCCCCGCACAAACTACGGACATCCATACCCGAACTGTCAACAGATCAACTGATCGTCTTCTGGCAAAACAGCTCTTTTCAGATCATAAATGAATGATTAAAAGTCACCATAAATGATTGAAAGTCACCATAAATGATTAAAAGTCACCATAAATGGATTGAAAGTCACCATAAATGATTTAAAAGTCACCATAATTGATTAAAAGTCACCAATGTCACAAGGAAACACACACCAGTGTAACGAATCAATAAATGGCGCCCAACTTTTCGGCGTGCCTACCCCGGGCACTTAAAGTGTAAAATGCCTCGACGGGAGGAAAAAGAAATCTTTCCAGCCATGTTCTTTCCAGCCATGTTTCTTTCCAGCCATGCCTTTCCAGCCATGCTCTTTCCCATCAGGTTTGCTGGCCAACAATTTCGCAGGTTTCTCTAAGCATGAAAGATCAATGACAACTAGGCCCAAAAAAAAAAAAAAAAAACTGTTCAAAATTGTTTCACAATCTCTCACGAGAAAGACTACACACATAGTCATTTTGAATTTTTTTTTTTTTTTTGCTGTACAATATTGAACAAATCCTTCAAAAGGACCAACGAAAAAAATAAGCCTGCAAAAAAAAGCCCACTGTCATCACTCTTAAAAGAAAAGACGGACAGCCACTGGCATGCTTTTTTCGCAAAACACACACACACACACACAAAACGTCATCTTTCATACGGCAAAGCTTCTGTTCACCTAAGGCGATCGCAAATCTAAAGGAAAGCAGACCTAAAACCTGCGAGATAATTTTGATTAGAAATAAGAAAAAATGTACACCACCTTATTTCCGCGTATTTTCATGTATACTTTATGCTTCTGCATCCCGCCCACCAGTCACGTTCAGGCGGGTAAGACCTTGGGCCCTACTTGCCCTCCTCGAAAGTTGTGTAATAAACAAACACTCCACCACAGCTCACCCCATCAAACAGCACAATCCCATGAACTCCACCCATAAAAAAAAAAAAAAAAAAAAAAAAAAAAAAAACACTCGAGTCCACGGCCGTTCACGCAATAAGCAAAAGCGGTGACAATTGCCTGTTGAAACTGAGTGATGTTTGGGGTCCAAACGGGGGGCGGATTAATTAAATGTGGCCGTTGTTGACCCGACCTATTACCTCGGAGACCAGTCCACAAATCGAAGAAATGTTTGTTTTGAGGTATAAACAAGTAGCGGGCATTATGTTCCACACACAGCATTAAGAATCACAAGGGCGCGTATTCCCGCACACCCCCAGATATTGTTACTGCAAATGCGTGTCCGATTGAAGAATGTACTCTCCACTGCTGAATTCGGACAATAAAATTACATCTCAGCTCACTTCGGTGCACGAAGAGCCTGGGCGTAACGTGCCTTGCCCGTGCAATTTCACGGACAACGTGGGTATGGGGCTACATACGTGTGGCATTTGGGTTTTGTTGGATGCATGCGCTTATTCGTTTTTCACGTGCCAATCTTCCAGATGCTGGCCACAGTGCTCACACCACAAACACAGGTGCGTATTTCCCCCCCCCCCACACACCACGGGACACACACACACTCACACACACACACATACGCACGCACACACACATACGCACGCTAACACACACACACGACACACACACACACACATACGCACCCCGCGCGCGCGCGCGCACACAAAACACACACACACACACACCAACACCACACAACACACACACATACTGACAAGTGTTTTACGCCTATGCCTGAAACAGCAGAGTGGCGCGCCCGCACTCCACACGCACGCACACACACAACCACACACACACCACACACACAACCAACCACACACAAAACACCCAAAACAAAAAAACGAACAAAAAAAAAACAAACAAAAACAAAACAAAAAACGAACAAAAAAAACAAACAAAAAAATAAAACAAACAAACAAAAAAACCCAGACAAACAAACAAACAAATCGAACGTTGGTTGAAAAGGAAACTGTTTTTCTTTCCAAGAAGAGGATACCATGAAGTTACACATCCCATTGAGTGGGAACAGCTCTCTCTCCCTCCTCTCCCCTCCTCCTTTGCTCTCTCTCCTCTCTCTCTCTCCTTTTTCTTTCGTGTGTGTGTGAGTACTGTTGTGTGTGTGTGTGTGTGTGTGTGTGTGCGCGCGCGCGCCACACACACACATACGCACCGCATCTGCACAGGAAAATACAGCATGTATGGTGTGTAAGTTTTACTTGTATTTTTGCAAGAAAGTGCTTCTTTTAACGGTTTAAAAATT